>SNQJ01S0029923.1:3269-17058 GCA_010110895.2 Picea sitchensis
TAGCCTTGTTCAGTTGATGGTAGTCAATGCAAAGCCTCCACGATCCATCCTTCTTTCGTATGAAAATAACCAGTGCACCCCACGGTGACACACTAGGAAGTATCAGTCCTAGGTATAGTAACTCCTTCAGTTGCATTTTCAACTCTTGTAACTCCGGGGTGGACATCCGATAAGGTGTTCTTGCTATTGGTTCAGTCCCTAGTTTTAGGTCTATGGTAAACTCCAACTCTCTCTCCAGTGGCATCCTAGGTAAATCCTCTGGAAATACGTCCGTAAACTCTCTCACCACCAAAAGGTGTTCTAGACCTTCTACTACTCCCTTCTCGTTTAACGCAACGATCACATAAAGCTTTCACCCCTTGCGCATACTCTTTCGTAGCTGTAAGGAAGAGATGAACCTCAAGGAAACTCCCTGGTTCCATCCTACAATCACACCTCTCTGTCCCTCGTCATCGACCAAGATAAACCATTTCGTCTTACAGTTGAGTATCGCCTCATGCAATTCCAACCAATCCATACTAATTACGACATCATAAGATCCTAATATCGTGACGTACAAGTTGGCCCTCATGACAAACTCTCCCAGGTTAAGGGCACAGCCCATAACCTTTCCTCCAACCTTCTGTTTGGCTCCCATGGCCATCTCCACGAAGCTAAACTCATTTTTTTAACTGCCTTTACCTTAATCCTTTTTAGTGCTGCACCAAAATGAAACTCTTGGTAGCACCGGGATCTATCAAAATACTAAGGGTCTGGTCAGCGACAGTACCTATCGTCTTGAGCATAGTCAAATGGTGCTCTGCCTAGCGGTTATTCACTGTTGCATGAATCCGATGGGCCTTGCCCATATCTCCCATGGTAGTGGGTCCTACTGATCCGGACGCTATGGTCCTCTCCACAGGACAGTCGCGCTGGTAGTGTGGCTCCCCACACGTCCAACACCCCTTCTTCGGCCCAGTAGTCCTGGTACCCAAAGTAGAAGATGACGACCCATTGACCTAGTACCCTGGTCTGTTCTTCTGAAAAGGCCTAAACTGTTGCTGATGTTGTGGTCCCCGATAAGGTGTCTGCTGCTGAGGTGGTAGTCACCGGGGTGTAGTGAAAGTGGATCCCCTCTGGAAGCCACAATATCCCAACGTATGTCTCGCTAGTGTCTGGTGCTGCTATGTTGCAGATGAAACCTACCCTGTTGGTCTTGCTGGAGGCCTGGTCTGACCCCCACTGATAAGCTCCTCCTCTGCTATGAGGGCCTTCTGGATGGCATCGTGCAAGGTTTGGGGCATCAAAATCCTAACCTTTGCACGCAGGCTGCTATTAAGGCCGAACACGAACCTGTTGACCTTAATTTTTTCAGTGTTAAGGTGCAGAGCGTACCAGAGCAGCTCCATAAAATGGGCCTCGTACTCGGGCACCGTACGACCTCCCTGTCATAAGGCATTGAACTCAATGAGCTGACGCTCGATGAATTCCTGTGAAAGGTACCTCTCTCGGAATCGTTCCTCGAACAGTTCCCATGACACGTCCAGGACAACCATGTTCAGCTGCGGTAGGAGCGTCTTCCACCATAGAAGAGTTCTCCCCTTTAGTAGAAATACCGCCATGTAGACCTTCATGTTGGAGGTATAATCGCGAAGTGAAAAGCACATCGTCATGTTCTCCAACCATGCCTCGGCGGTTGTGCCATCCGGGGCACCAAAGAACTCAGGAAATTTGACCTTCTTGAGTTCACAGTGAAAGCTACCAGTAACGGCCGGTGCGTGCAGTGGAACCTCAACGGGTGCCGACGACCTGGCCTCATCTCTGTCCAAACAGATGATCAGTGCCTCAGACATGCATTGAAAATATCTCATCATCCCGACAACATCGCCAACTACTATTTGCTCCTATCTGAGAACCTGTTCATCTCCCTGGGGGTTAGGCCCCTCAGGTGCAGATGCTACTGGAGGTGTCACACCTCCTCCCCTAGTACCCCGTCGTCTACCTTCGCAGTGTCCTCTAACCATGATTACCTACACGCACATAATCAACTCAATTAGCAACAGTAATATCAAATCATGTCAGTGAAAGTCATAGTGATCCCAAGTCACGGGTTGAACCCCGCTCTGATACCATATGTAATGTTCCTCCTCGTTATGACAACCAACCTCTTAACAAGTGCTAATAATTTTTTTTTTGTGTGTGCACGTGTGTACTAGGATAATAAATGCATTCGACTCTGCATCATCATATGATGACAAACATGGCGCATGAAACTGCAACAACAACATAATGATCTAAGACACACATCAAGCATCCAGAAGCAAAGGGCGACAAACAATCGACGAGAATAAAAAGACTAACTACCCGCCCGTCCTACCCTACAATGGTTAGGACCTCCAAGACACATAAGAAACGCTCAAGCCCAAGTTCCCATCGATTTTAACCATTTAAGGTCTCAGGGCTGGCAACTGTTGTGAGGAAGATGGAGGTGTCTACATCTCGCCCGACACAAGCAGACCAAGCAATAAATTATTTACAACCAAGTACAACAAAGGTTAACGAACAACCACGAACTCTACGGAAGGCGCAAGTCAGAAGGACACCGACAATAATCTACCATTAGTTAAGACTCAACATTACCTACGACTTAAATGGCATCAAGTACAGATCAATCACTTAGTTTAATTTCCGTAAGTCGACGAGTTACCAACCCAACCCTAAAAATAAGCACATATAATTAATTGCAAATTCCCCCTTTACTAAATCATAATAATTTATTGTACTTAGTTTCAAGGACCTTACCTTTTACATGTTGTCACTAATAATAAAATTAAATTAACCTTACAATAAATTAACCTTATTATTACTTTTTATACTACAATACCACTGTAAATAAAAATAACAATGATATTACATTTCATATGTTATCCATGCTAACATAACCCTTTTTATATTGCAAGAACATTACAATCAAATGAACCATTAACATCAACATCATTTTCATATCTAAACTAACCGTTCTAAATTGATCAATAGTACAACTTTAATTTTACCATTCAGGATTATGAATTTAATCAATATCAATATAATAGTCATCTAATTCAACAGTCTTAATAATCAAAATAAAACTAAGAACTAATTAACGTTAACACCATTTTCGTAATTAGATTGTCCATTCAATAATACAACTCTAAATTTTACCATTCAGCATTAACTATGTATGTTTACGGAGAGAACATTTATAGCTGGAAACTCTTAGCTAGAAAATAGTTGTAGGTTTATGAGTGGAAGTCCTATAAAGACGATCATTGCCTTGAGCAGCCAGCTTTGCGTTAATAGTGACCAGGCATAATTAACTTTGTTGACTGTGTTTAGTTCTTTTATGAGCTATATATTCTATATCTGTGCTATGGGCTTCACCAATTTAAAAATAATAATCATTTTTAAAAACTTAAACCATTTCATAATCATGTGAAGATATCTAAAAAGGTTCTACAATATTCATACCCTTCATCCAATAATAATGAAACTCTACACTATGATAGATCATGTGCATTTTCGATGCCCATATAACATGCTAGAATAAATTAAAAGTTAAAATAAAAGATAACGGTGGAATAACAATATTAAGATCTATCCAAATAAAATTTATAGAGAAAAAGGGTGAAAACATACGAGACAGTGGATATCTTATCGGCCTATCTTTGGTATGAATAAATAATTGAGGGCTGAGGCAAGGGATAAAATTTTTACTACACCTGTAAATATCCAAAAGGGATAAAGGTAAAAGGAAGCAGCAAGATTAACAAAGGATAGTTGTCACTGTAAACCAAAATATAAAGCTGGGAATTTACCCTATATGAAGGAGTTGAAACGTTGTTAATGCATAATCAAAGGAAAACGGTGTCACCATAAGGATGGAATTGTTTTCAAGTAAAGTTATTTAAAATCCTTGCGGTTACACCAATGCATACAATTAAGAAACAATCCAGAAAATAAGGATGAAACGGTGTGCCTATAATTAAGAGACAATCCAGAAATTAGATAAATTGGTGTGCATATGTTATGAGACAATCCAGAAACCAATGAAAGTTTAAGGAGGGATAACTTCATTTGCCAGGGACGGAGGTTTCCAGAGACGAATTTACAGAGCAATACAAAATGAAAATGCCCCACACCCATTGCAGAACGAATTCTCTGAACTAATTTTACAAAAACGGAAATCCAATACACTCATTGCCAGAACAAATTCTCAGAACTAATTTTACAAAATGAAAATGCCAATACACCCATTGCAAAACGAATTCTCTGAACTAATTTTACCAAAAATGAAAATGCCAATACACCTATTGCCATAACGAATTCTCAAAACTAAATTTTACAAAACGAAAATGCCCATACACCCATTGCCAGAACGGGGCAATTCAAATTTATTTATTTTTTAACTATTTCATTAGGTGGTAATATATATATATATATATATATATATATATATATATATATATATATCTATGGAAGCAGATTTGCCATTATAGAGTTTGGTCTATAAAAGAAAATGACATAGGTATTATATATATATATATATATATATATATATATATATATATATATATATATATCCCTTTTTATTTCCAATGCACCTCAACAACATGGGCAAAAAACCAATCCATCAACCCGAGGAACCATGCGATTTAAATGGTGGTTTCACCTCACAAGCCAATATAAAATTTTTGATAACATTAAGAGAGGGCTAGAGTCCTAATACCTTCTATCATGCAAAATGAAAAGCGTACCGTTGCATGCACCAGCACGCCCCGGTGTGGTCTGGCATTTCAGGTCTTGAGTCTAAACTAGCTTAGGCCAGGCCGAGGACCTCGGCTTTGGCACCTCCCACGACCAGCGCTAGGAGGCACTCTGCTTCCCCGCTGGCCCCAGGTTGCAAGGGGCCACACACTAGCGGATAGTGCGTCTAGCTCGGCTTACCTCATGAGCGAGCTACACTCTATCCAATTTGGGAAATCCCCCTCCCCTGAAGTGTCCGGTCAGAGTCACAAATCTGGCGACGTGGCGATTGCAGCTAATAGTTGATCCCCTTTCTTCCTTCTCCTCTCTCTCTTTTGCAAATTTTAGAACTTCCCAACTTTTTTTTCTCATTAGATTTTAAGTTTTAATAAAATCTTCCATAAATTCTCCTTCACACTGGAGTGTCATCCATCCCCCTCTTTCCTCAATAATTATTTTCTTCAAATTTAATAATGGTCTCATTTCCCACACCCACCTAGGGGTTTCTCTAAAATTTGCCTAAAGTCCTAGATTCTCTTCTGGGTTTAAATTTTCCTTGTAAAGGTAAGAAATGCTAAGTCAATTCAAAATTATAAGGAGGGTTCTTGAATCACCGATTCTTTACTAAGTTTACCTCTTTCTTTTTACCATAAGTTCCCTCTTTTCCTTCTTATGTCACCTCCATTCCCTAGTTTCTTAATTTTTTATTGTCCCTTCTTTCCCCTTTTTATTAGAGCCAAAATGGCAGTTGTGCAAATTAACCCCTTTTCCTTTTTATTAATAGTTTAATATCTTTTACACTTGCATGTTAAATGGTGAATTCTTCTTCACACATTATACACTGCTTTTCACATATTTTATTTAAGTTCTTACTCTCTTCATTTTACCCAAAATTCATGAATTCCTGAGTATTACTTAGAAATTGGTTTTTATTTTTAAACTTTATTATTTTATTTTTAGAGAGATAATTTCTTACGGGTAGACGAAATTTTACCCCTAGGGTAGTTTTAGACTTAGGACATAGATTATGAACTAGGCGACATTTAATTAGGAAGTTGTTTAAAATTTTTAATGAGATATTAGTCTTAGGGCCATCTAGGTTGGATTCCTTTGACATCATCAATGTGGCCTTGCCCTTCGGGGATGCCTACGTGCTTCAACGGTGCCACCTAAGCCTCTAGTGTTTCTTTAGCGGCCGATTGCCCGCCGGGGATGCACCATGTGCTCAAAGGGTGCCTCTCGCCTCTTGATTGAATTTGGCAGATTTTTAACCCCTGGAGTCAATACTCCTACGGGTGAACTTGTGGGAGACTAAAGGGATTCTAAGGAATAAGAAACCTACCTTATTGCGCGCCCCTTAAAAATATTCATGATCCATCGTCTCAATCTACCCTCACAACATCGTGGGTCCTCTTGAACTAGGTAATGTTGTTAACCACAGGTTGGAGCCCTGGCCGAAGGAGTGCCTAGTAGGTTATTAGCGGTGCTATCCACCCTCTCCTCAACCTCGAGTAGTCATGTGTGGCCCTTCCCTTATGTGGAATTAAGTGCAGGCAAAGCTATAGCCATTTGCATCATCAACAATCATGTTAGAACATGTCCCGCGTCGCTATCACATCTAATCAGATGTACTAAAATCACAATAAAATAATCAAACCACAATGGCACACTCCACGATCCAGGGTCAAAGGGTTCCGTCGATGCACCTCTACATCCCTCAAGGTCCAAAACCCTACGCACTCAAAGAAACAGAGTCAACAACACCTATCTACATCAAAGCAGTAAAACATTATGTCATCTATCATAATGCATCGCAATCAAGGACAAATGTGTTAATATCATAATAATCCCCGGATCACTTACGACAGGAAGTGTTCTCAAAGAATAAAGGTTTCTCGGTGTGCGGTGAGGATATTACAGTAACCATTTTCAAAATGAGGGAGGTGAAAAGAGAGTTTTCTTGATAGCAATTTCACGGTAGATTTCCAAAACAAAAATTACGGTGAAATTGCCCAATTGAAATTGCCAGAAAAGAGTTTTTTCAGAAACCAATCCTTCAAAACGAAAATGCTAGAGATGAGTTTTGCCAGAATGAATTCACCATTACACCCATCACAGAACGAATTCGAAATTTTTCCTTATCTAGTTTAATATGAAGTAGAATATATATATTACCGCATGAATTCGCCATTACAACACATCCATGTATATACAACAATGCATTATAGCTAAATCAGTGATTGTCAGTAGTATGGAAACTATACCACAATAATTTAGATGTGAATATACATTATCCGGAAATATACAACCGCGAATGGTAAAGCAGAAGCATAAGGATCGAACCAAAGAATAGAAGTAACGCAGTAGAGCGTTGACCACAATAATTTTAGGCAATAAATCGAATGGAAAAAAGCTCAATATAGAATTCATCCATTTACAAATCAACATAATGATTCAAGCATAAGTTCCTAATAAATTCTACTCTACAAATAAGCGGGCGTGTCGTTGCCTTATCGCCCACCCTCAAGATAGCGTCTGCGTGCTCCATTACCCATCACGCTCACCAACCATGAGGACTACACCCGATTTTTACTCGATAGCTAAGGGCACTTTGCTTCTATAGCCTTGAGTGTAAAGGGACACACACTTTCAAAGTGCGATCTAGCTCCCATTTCGCGCTGGTAGAGCTACCACTCCTCTCCGAGAAGGGTATCCCAACTCCTGATGCGTCAGGTCAAGTCACTATTCGACAGCGTGACGTTATGCTAATAGCCGATCCCCATTTTCCTTCTCCTCCCTCTCTTTTATAGAGTTTTAGAACTTTCATTCTTTCCACAAATCTCATTTAATTTAAATTTTTAATGAAATCTTCCTAAAAATTCTCTTTAGGTACAAGTGTCATCCATCCCCTCTTTCCTCCAATTAGTATTTTCTTTAATTTATTAATTGTCTCATTTCCCTCTCACCCACCTAGAGTTACTCCTAAATTTACTCCTAGGTGTCCCTAAGATTCCCTTACGGGTTTTAAAGGCTTTCCCTATCATGAAGTTTCTAATTTAGTTCAATTTAGAGGTTCTTAAATGCAGATTCTTTACTAAGTTGACCTCTTGCTTTTTTACCATAAGTTCCCCTCTTTCCCACTTTTTGTAATGTTACCTCATTTCCCTAGTTCCTAATTTTTATATTTCCTTCTTTCCCCTTTATTAGAGCCAAAAATGACAATTGTGCAAGTTAACCTGTCTGCCCTTTTATTATAAATTTATTTAGTATCTTTTAAACTATCAAAAGTTAAAGTAATTAATTTTTTCTTTACATTTTATATCCGCCGTTTTTTATTTAATTTCTTACTCTCTTCATTTTACCCAAAATTATGAAGACCAAAATTATTACTCAAATGGTTTTTATTTTAACTTTTTAATATTTTATTTTTTATAGATATTTTCTTAAGGGTAGACAGAATTTTACCCTTAGCGAAGTTTTAGACTTAGAATTTAGATTGTAGACGGCTTATTTAATTAGGGAAGTTGTTTAAAAATTTCTTAAGATGTGTTAATTGTCTTAGGTTCATCTAGGTTCATACCTCCATCATCATCAGCGTGACATGCCCTTCAAGGCGCACTAGGTGCTCAGGGGTGCCACTTTCGCCTCATGCGATTTCCCTTACGCGATGTGCCGCCGGGGACACACTACGTTCTCCAAGGGTGCCACTCACCTCTTGGTGATTGGTGGACATAAATAACCCCTGGATTCAACACTACGCCAGGTGAACTAGTAGGAGACCTTTAAAGGGCTTCTGGGAATAAGACCTCGCCTTGTGCATACTTATAGAATCATCGTGGCGCGACGCCATGATGCCCTCTGCGGCATCGTGGGTCCTCTCGAACTATGTATTCGTTAACCTACAGTTCGAACCATGGCAAGAGTGCTAGTAGAGGCATTGGCCGGACTCAATCCCACACCTCTCCCCTCAACATCTCTGGTAGTCATGTGTATTGCTACTCCTTATGTGAGTCAGTGCGACGAAGCTATCATCCGACTGCATCATCAACAAATCATGTGAACATATCCACATCATATCATCTAATCAAATGTACTAATATCCGCGATGCGAGCAATCAAACCCCAGTAGCACACTCACGACTCAATCCGGAGGTCAAGGGGTTCCATCGATGCCTCTACATCCTCAAGGGTCAAAACCCTGCACACTCGGTAAAGCCCAGGAATTGATAGCACACACATCTATGTCGATGCGGTAAAAGACAATACCCATGTAACACATCGCAATCAGAATCAAAATGTTTTACACTCAGTAAAACCGAGTCAATAGCACCTGTCTATGTCAATGCAGTAAAACAACATGTCATCTACCCATAACACATCATAATCAAAGTCAAATGTTTTAATAGCATAATAATCCGAATCACTTGTGAGAAAGTGTCCTCAAAGAATAAGTTCGCTCAGTGCGCTAGAGCGGGATGTTACAGAATAGCTTCTTTGTATTTTTTTTACATTTACATATCATTGAAAATAGAATGTATGGTTCATCTTTGACTATCCACATGTTCATGGTTCATTGAATGTTTTGCAATATTCTTTAAATTTATAAAGGAAAAACAATAAATACTTTTATGTGATTTCTTAATCTGCTTTTCAAAGAAATCATTTTTCCATTGATTTTCGTAAGTTTCGATTAAAACTTGCAACTTGTAAATCATGTAAATAAACGAGACTTGTATATCTTTTGCTACAGATACATTAGAACATATGTACATATATATATAGTGTTTAGTAATTAGTTAGTTATTTCAACTCTTTTATTTATTTTATTTGTTTCTTCTAGGACTTTTAGATTGGCCAACGGAGCCATTAAACCTGTCAGAACGAGTTATACCAAATGGCTTGGGTTATTTAGACAACCCTGGACCAGACTTGCTCTTCCAGTTGACAGATGATCAATTTCACCTGTCAACAGGGTGCTATGTGGCGGTGTCTGGCTGGGCCATGTGGCACCCTTCCATTTTCCCCATACACTGACACGTGTCAACACACCATTAGTCCATGTCCACTACTTGCATAATCAACTTCCCATGTATTGTACGGATTGCCTCATCACATGCCAAATATGGTACGAATGCCACATGTCTGCCACATCCCGTACGGATGCCACGTTACCTGCTGTGTGGATGTATGAATTTTCACATGGCACTTTCTCATTGGTCCACATGTCGACTTGAAAACACCAAAAATGAGTGACACTTGGAAGCCTCTGGTGCTACCACATCATCATGTTGATGTCATCATGACACATGTTGATCTTTAACTATGTCATGTACCTTATATGGAGGCTGACATCATCTGTACTGATGCTGACATCAGCAGTACGAATGTTGACTCATCCCTGTTGATTGGGCTAGGTTGACTAAAAAATTGACTGTGAATATCTTTCGATCCGTAACTCCGTTTGACAAAACATTTACATCGTTGGAAAGATTGTGACGTGCTCTTCATGATGATACCAATTTTCTTGATCTTTGAGGACTTTGATTTTTTTTCCCTTTCTCATTTGTCCAGGCTATTCTGAGCCTCCTAAGACACTTCTGAAACTTTTTTGATGTTCCCTAGATCCTTCTGGATCATTAATATAGAAGATATAAATGATGATGAATTAGTCCTTATCTCATCTGAAGTGGTGTTAGAGATTAATCAAAGGGGGGAAAACTTTTACATAACTATGAGGGATATAGTGGAACGAACGTATAGACATATTTTATACTTATAATATAGAAATCAATCCAATGATTTTAAGAATCAAGTTATATTTAAACTGCAGGAAGCATTTCCAGAGAAATTGTCAATGAGATCTGTGAGACTTGCAATAGTAAAAACATACAACAACAAAAAAGAAGCATTCAAAAAGTAATATTCATAAAAACATTTGTTTAGAATATATATATATATATATATATAACAAAGTATCCATTTATTAATATATCAATTTTGTGATATTTAGTTTTCATATATCAATATAAAAATACTTTATTGTCATGTTATTTTTTCAGGAAAATTATGAAAATCCCATAGGACCAACAAGTTGATATCTGAAATATGCCAGTAGGAATGTCCAAAAAAGTGTACAAGGAGATGGTCAAAGAAATTGAGATAATTGCATCACAGGAGGAGATATCACAACAACAACGTGCTTCAAATGTATGTAATCATTGAATTTTTATATTATGTACAAATAATTAATTTAGCATTAAATATTAATTTTCAAATATTCTCTTACAGAAAATAAAAGAAAATGGAACTCATTCTACACATAAAACTGGACGATAATGAAGAAACGGGTTGATAGCAAAGTTTGTGAGTAATTGTTATTTCCTTATAACAACTTAAGATTTTATTTTTTTTGTATATTTTAAGTTGTTTTACAACAACCATCCTTGAATGTCTTCAAACAGGTGCTAACATACAAAGAAGAGCCATAAAAAAAATTGATTGACATTGGGTTAATTAAGGGTTGTGATTATATGTTGGCATATCAAAAATTAATTGTAGAATTTGTAAGTATAATCTATGTTGTTTTACTTCTATCATTTTATAATTAATTAAACAAAAATAATACTTTATACTGAATCTATGATTTATTATGGGGTATAAAACCTACAGGAAACAAACAATGGAACTCAACTAACAGAGGAATTGTTGAAACAAGGAATGGGATTTGATTTTGAACATATCTGTATGATTCATGAGTCAATTCTTGCTTTGTAGGTATGTCAATTTTCAATTTACATTCATGTATATTGTCTATTTCAATTTTCATTATCGTCACGAATGTAGATAGACTCATTCCAATTTATTTTTATGTTTTTAGATGGAACTTGAAGAAGAACAAAACAATCAAGGCAATCAACCAAACATTNAGAATAATGAACAATATATTTGGATATCAATGCAAGCTGCAATTGTATTTTTTTGAAATAATTCTCTGTGAAAATCAAACATTTTTGTTTAATGTAATGGACATAGTGTCCCAATTGAAAGACAAGGGATTACTAATAAGTGTCCCATTTTGTATGACAAAGACTCTCTTATTCATATAATAAAATATGTTTTAATTTATTCTATTGTGTTGCCTAATGTTGCTATGAAATGTTACATCATTGATTAAATATATGGATGACTAAATATTATAATGAAGAGATGCAAAATCTGATGATATAACAAATTAATCCAAACATCATATCCAAATTCACTAATCAAAATATAAGATATATGCAATTTTTTTGATAAATAATGGAATTAAAAAAAAACAATAATTGCACTATCACAGGTCGATGTTTCTAGGTGTATTTTAATTATTAATCTCATCGGAATATTTAATATTAAAATGCATCGGTGTGTTTCAAATGAAATGTGTATCGATGCTTTTATGTAATCAATTAGCACTGGTTTCAATTTTTATTTAATACCACAAAATTATATTAAAAAATTGGCCTTCGGTGCATTAAGCTTATATGAAGCACCAATGATTTTGTCTTATTAATAAGCACAGATGCTTTAGGATTATTAATAAGCATCGATGTGTTTTTGTTATTAATACGCATCGACGATATTGTTTTATTGATAAGCATCGACACTTGTTTGTTACTAAAAAACACCGATGCTTTCAATTTTTAATGCACCGTGGGGGTTTTTCCAGGTAACACACCGGTGCATATTATTTTATACAGTGTCGGTGCATTATTATTAACAATGCATTGGTGCGTTCTAAGTAAAAAACCATGATGCTTAATTATTTTTAACTCTCTCATTGTGTTTTACTATTAAAGCCCCAGTTCTTATAAGACAAACGCTCTGGTGCTTAAATATTTTACTTCCCTAGTGCTTGCATATTTTACTTCCTCGGTGCTTGACTTTAAGTATACAACATTGGTGTTATATGTGCATGTACGCACTGATGATTGTTCCTCATACAAATGCACCGACTTGTAAACATCCACTAACACCTCCAACCACCCATATTTTTTTAGTTATAATCAAGTTCTGTTATAGTATCCACAAAAAAATCTGCTATCAAAAAAAGATGTTGTAGCGGAGGTTTTTTTTATTTTTTTTTCCAATTTAGTAACACTAGAAACCTCGACTATAACTTCTTCTAAAAGGTCGTTTCCTTGTAGTGAAGAGAAAAAATATCAACATGACCAGTTGTGGGGATTTCTTTGCTTCAGTTATGGGCCTACTATATTAATGGGGTTTCTTGCAAAGGTTTTTGAAAAGCAAGCTTTATATAATAACTTAAACATACATATAATATTATTTTCATATAGATGCACAAGAGCTCATAGGCCTCGAGGATTGTTGTAACATCATATCCGTAACATCACTATGTGGTGACTACAAGAAGTAGTAACTTTTTTTTTTATACACGGATTAAGACAAGTGAGAAAGGAAATTTACATAAGCATTTCAATCTAATATATAAAATAATAACAGGTAAAATATCTATTGTATCATTAACATCAAGTTATTTTATTTGAAATTAATTCCATAACAACATAATATAATTATCTATAGCAATTTTGTAGATCTATATTATAACCCTTATTTTTCACTTACACAAGGGAATAAGAATAAGCATTGTTTACCTGCCCAAATCCTACCATGCAAGGTTAGGACCTTCAAGACACATAATCGACACTCAAGTCCAGGATTCATCCGATTGATTTTTACCATTTAAGATCTCAGGACTGGTGCGTTCTGAGGAACGAGAAGATATCTATTCCATCAACTGTCTAGACTAAATTCACATTTAAAAATTTCAACAATTTAGTAACAAGAATGTACCACCTATGCCAAAGTTTGAAACAATCACAATCTACTGTACTCTTCATGAGAATTATAGATATACAAAATTTTCATAAGATTTACATTTAATCGTTGCACCTTCATGTAAACTATCCAGTTATTATTAATATGACATTAATGATTAACAAACACCGATGAATTCCAAAATATAATGGTA
>SNQJ01S0029923.1:17068-75435 GCA_010110895.2 Picea sitchensis
ATATATATATATATATATATATATATATATTCCTTCCAAAATCTTTAATCACCCATTTCCAAATTTATAGATGTAAGACAATATTTAACCGAAATGTATTCACCTTTATAATTCTATTATGCATAAAAACAGAAATGAAAATGGTTGTATCATACACAAGTACATTTCGTTATTGGTGGGTCTTTACTAAACATAACTAAGAGACAAGAGAGATGGAAGAAATTCCATTTAATTTTTCCCTATGCGTATATAATTTTATTTTCCATATAAACAACACAAGTACTATCGACGTTAATTAGTTACTAAGGTTAACTATGACAATCAATTGTTTCTTTCATTTCTAAATCAAACAGAGCATAAGGTTGACGGGCGTCAAGTCATGTTTTTAAGAAAAACGTCACTCAATGCGTAAATCCATAGGTTTTCCTTTTACCACGACTGGAGAGAATGGCGGGATGTATTCTACATCTAGAGTTAATGCCAATCAAATATATCAATCTGCTCAAGTAAAACGAAAGTCAAGGAGCTGGGCAAAGATTTAGGACATGAGATGACCGAGAAAGGAGTACATAAATGAAAATAAAAAGTTAAGTGGGTTCATTAGAGCGCTGACTAGACTCGTAAAGGTTTGATCTTAAATACTACAGGACGTGACGAAAATTCCTATGGTTGGTAGGTACCAACAATGGTTAAACCACAACATCAACGATTTAAGGTCCTCCTCCACCAGTCGTTCATAAGAGAAGTTAGAAGGGAACTGACGCCATCGAAAGAGGATGATACTAACACAAGGCGACCCTTCTTGATCGATCTCTCATAGTCGAAAAAGAAGTAAAAGAATAATAAGGAAACCCGTGAAGGTTCACCTCAGAGTGTGAAATGGAAAACATGCATCGCTATTGTACATCAGAGATAAAATCGAACTTGAAATTCCGAATGGAATATTCGAAATAGGATTTTTATTGTACAAAAGAACAACGCCAAGGTAAACCGTGCGAGGACACAGGGACTGGTAAGAGCCCGTCATTTAATCCTTGGACGGGAAAAGTTCTGAATAAAGCTGAAGGATGCACAAAAATAAAACTTTACTTAAAGGAACTGAACATACAATTCACAAACGAGTGGATAGGGATAAGGTAATTAGGATACGAGTACATACTCAAATCAGACTCAACAACACATATTTTAAAATTTGAGACCTTATGTCCAAAGCAATTATTAATAAAAAGTTACATGGGACGAGTGCATCAGCCTACACATTAGCATATGAGGGTATTCATTTTTGACAAGTTTAATATAATTTATTTATAACCTATAATGAATCATAGATTCTAGGATTGAAATATACAAGGTTTTCCTCTCATCATTGTTATAGCAAGATTTGTCTCATGATTTGGATTTTTTGAGTAGAACAAAATTAATACAAATTATTAAAAGATGTTTAACACAAAATAACAGAGATACAGTAAAACTTGTTTTCTATTCAATAAGGAAATAAGCTAAAACTGTAAAATGCAGTGGAAAACAAGCTTGTGGGAATGGTGGCGGCTTATCTTTGAAAAGAAATGTGACGACTGCGCTCATTCGCAAGAAGATGATTACAATGAGGCTTTGAAGGCATTTTTACAATAAACAGGAATGTCAAAAACCTTAGACATCCAAAAACCTAACCCTAGGAGATGAATCACCAAAAGTCATGTGGGCCCCATTTGGATAAGTTAGTACATCAACTTCCTAGGGTCATAAGTTTTGCATGCGATTCCCATTTTAGGGGCACGATATCCCATTGGAAAGGTTTATCCGAGGACTGTGGCGTGCCCTAAAACCGTTGTTTAGGGCCTCAAAATGGCCCCGCAAGTCAGGGACCTGAAAACTAAAAAACAAAACTGTCAAACTGGAAAACTGCCAAAATGAACCAGTTGGAATAGGTAGAAGGCCACCGACATCCATTTGGATCACCTCACCCCATGAAACTTGCTCAGAATGTCTTTTCCATTTCCCTATGCAGACATGAAGTCCCTTTTTGCAATTCCCTTAGATAAAAAACATATTTTTCAACATATACACGCCCTAACAACTATATAACATGTGTATACGCAGGTTGCACCATTACATCCCACATACATCGATTTTTGTGCCCAAAATTAAAAATGGTGTCGGGTTTCCATGTCACGTCACAAGATCCATGATCCTTGACCTTCCATAGACTGAAAACGTTCTGACTCGGCCCTTCAGCTCCATTTGAAGGCTATAAATGGGCCATATCCAAGCTGTCAAAAGAGAAGAAGAATTCAACTTTGAGAGCAAAGTTACTCTGGAGAAATTATTCACTTCACATTGAGTATGCATCCCTTTGTCCTTTTAAGTTTGAACACATTGTTTAGCCCCCAAGCTCTTCCCTATTTGATGGAGAACCTCATTGCCTCTCTTATATGAGTTTTCCCTTGGTGGAGGATTGAAGCGATGGAGACCCAACTGGAAGGGACTTAGCTTCTCGGTTCCGAACGTCCCAAAACATAAGTTTATCATTCATACACTTCTGTTGATTACATTTTAATAGAAATACTCTTTTCTCTTCCAATTAATATCTTGAAAATATTTGAATTATTATTCAATGGGCGTATTTGTTATTAATATTGATGGATTATGCTATTATATGTGCTAAATTTATATATTATCACCATATGATTGTGTATTTTGGTTGTTTAGGGCAAGTTGTAGGTGTATAGCTTTGAGTCAAGTGCTCAACGATGGACTTCGTCGAACGTCTGGACGAGGTAGGCTCTTTATCTTGTCTTGTTAGCATGTTTTTTTATATAACATACTTGATATTAGAGTTGATCTCTGCAGTCATTTTCATCTATTGTGGTTTACCCCATGCCATAGAGTGATTTTCCTCGTAACAGAATTGGCGACCATACTGAGGAGGAAATTTTCTTTTTAGGGTTTGGAGTGTTTTTCTCCTTTGATTTCTCTCAGATATTTTGAGTTTCTTGTCGTTTGATTACTTGACAACCTATTTTCATTTTGAGTCTGAGTTTCTTGGCTATATCCTTAACCTAATAGTGTTTTAATAAATATACACAGTTTTTCCCTTGACTGACGTGTACATACGTCAGTTGTCATTCTATAGGGAGCGTATATACATGGTTTTTCCTTAAACAATTGCGTACATCATCCTTGTTTTCTTGATTGATGAGTTTGGTGTTTGCTGGGTAAGTTTTGATGATTGTTGAGTCTTCTTGGACCTCTGTCATGGTTGTTAAGTGCCTGTAGATTGATAGGGAACCTTCCTTTGGTTGAATGTTTGGGCGGTTTTTCTTTCTCATCATCTTTTTTCATTGGTTGTCCTTGCATCTTGGGTTGGGTGTTTGCTTCTTGATATCCTGTTTGGTTTGTCTCTTTTTCTTACAATAGGGTTTATATATCAAGTTGTTGTTCAGTCCTTGCATTTTCATTTCCTTTGTATTGAAAATACAAAAATATACAGTTTGCATTATGACATTTGATCTTTTGGGTTTTTATTATTGATCTTGCTACATGTATAGAAAGATTGCATCATATTTGGAGTTGCAGAGTTGAATTGAAAATTGCATTTTTGAAAAGCTTATCATTTATTGAGAATCAAGATAGGAATTTGCATTATATTCATATTAATTTATTTTACTTGCTGAGTCGTAACATCATCAGTTTCACAACCACATATTTTGAGTAAACAAAGCCACTGAAAGTAACACTGATAAATTTAAAATTGATTAGAAACAATTTTATTTTTCAGGGTGCACAAACTAGCTTAAGATTTAGAGCCTTGGAATAGGATTTTGTGAGTAAACTTATCCAAAGATATTAAACTCAACATATGTTTCTAACTAAGGGAGTGGTGAAATCCATTGTATAATTGGTGATGTCAGGAGGCTCTGTTGACACTGGAGTTAAGCACGAGGTTGTGTGAAGTTGGTTGAGGAGATATCCCTCCAAAACCTTCTTAGCGTCAGAGATATTTCTGGGGATCTATTCGTATATAGGGGTCTTGCTAGTACCTTTACCTCTGTGAAAGACGGTGCTTTCAAGATTTTGGGCTTTGTTACCCTACCCATACGGTGGACCTGACTTACGACTATTCACCTGTGCATTGGTTATATTGTGGTGGCTTATTTGCTTGACATAGGTAGCCACATAGGTTACTTGCAGGGGTTATTTTGCAGGTACCCTGAGTCATATAAGGGTCGAACAACACACAACCTTTATGGAGGATTACCTCTCTGGGGGGATCTGACTGGCTGCGTTGTTAAGCCCACTAGAGCCCCTATAATTGATTTTGATACCTCCGATATTTTGAAGGGAGTCTCAGGCCCCTCTTGGGCGAGGCATACCTACTTTAGGGAGGGAGGCCCCTTTCAACCACTTTATCTTGTTTGTGTGCATATTGGCCTTTTTGTTTATTTTGGTGTGCTCTTTGATTGTTAGTTGGACTTAGGATTTGCTTTTATATCTCAATTCTTGAGACATCGTGGAGCCAGACCATCTTCCTCGCAGGTCTCGTCGTTTGTTGAAATTACCACCACATCTTGAGTCTTTTCCTTCTAAAAGGCGTAAAGTTATCAACTGTGGTATACACACCTCCACCTGCCAGATTTGTGGTCATACAAGTATAAGTATTGAGTCAAGTCAGAAAGATACTGGGAGCCCTTCAACTCCCATACCTACCATAGTTAATGGAACTCCTTCTACGCCTTCAACCACTATGGTTGTAGTACCAGAGGTTCCCATAATCACTCATGTCCAGCCTGTAGTTAATACTCAACCTATAGTAACGAACCCTTTTGGGTCTCTTTTTTGTTTGTCAGGCTATAATACTCAGTCTATCCCTTCAGCCTCTATCCCTTTCTCTTATGGTATGCCAAATTTCACATCAAAATTTTCATCCTCCATTCTGACAACTAATCTGAATCCTAGTATTGGACTTGGGGGCATGGCTCCTCCTTATATTCCACTCTCGTTTGGTGGTGCTCATATTCCCCAAATGACTCTTACGGTTGGAATCCTACCTCATTTTCACCCTGGGTCTAATCTTAGTCTTAATGTTCCTGGATGGAGTAATAAATCAGGTGGACAAGTTGTTTCTTATGTTCCATCCTTTACACCTACCTCCTCCACACCGATTCCGACCAACACGTTTGGCATGACGAATCCATCTCTATCCTCTGGATTTTCACCCGGAGGAGGTCAGTTTCATACTTTGGGAAACCCCCAACCTGGAACTACTCCGATTGGGGACAATATTTACAACCCTCATCATAACATTCCTACTGGAATTATGCCCAACCAACCCCTTATGAATCAGTTTGGAAGGGGGGTTTTACAATCCTGGACAGGGCCATGGTGCATACCAGAACCCTGGATGGGTTACGATTCCTCAACATCAATCTTTCCCGGGAGCTTGGGCCAGATGCCACAACCCCGTCTCCCTTTTATGTCCATGCTCAATTTTCGAGACTTATCAATATTAATGAATGACCTGGTGTGTCATGAACCGGCATGGCCCCCCGTCCCCACCAAGCTTCCTTCGGATATTCTAAAATTTGAGGGAAAGACTGGTGAGGATCCTAGTGATCACTTCACTACTTTTCATTTTTGGTGCTCTTCCAATTCCCTTAGAGACGATTCTATTTGTTTAAGACTATTTCAATGCACCCTCACGGGGGTTGCAATGAAATGGTACATAGAGCTACCAGAGGGGACGTACGGGTATTTTAATCAGATGGTTTTAGTTTTCCTCAACCACTTCCAATTGTCGGTTTATTATGATGTCGAAATAGAACTTTTGTTAGCCCTCCGCCATGACAAAGCAACCCATATCTCAGATCATATCAAAGAGTGGCCTAGACAGAAGAGGTTGATCAAAGCCTATATTCCTCTAGAGTTCATGTTGGAATGGTTTCTTAAGTCTTTAATTCCTTATATATCGAAGGATGTCTCTACATCTGAGGTAACATCTGAAGAGGAAGCGATTTTTAAAGCCTGATAGTTAGATCTCATATATTCTCAGTCTGGGATGTTATATGAAATTCTTCCCGACGCACCGAGGTAAAACTACGACCCTAGGAAAAATCTTGGGCCTCATGTCGATGGCATTATAGGCTACGCAAATGTTAAATCTACAGACTTGGTGACAATCTAGTTGAAAGAGTTGTATGTAAGCCACTCTGTAGGAGGACAATCTTTGTCTATGTCCTCCACTCCCACTCAGTCGGTGGATGTACATTCTGTGCAGTCGTCGACCAACCCGAATGGTAACCAACAACCAAGAGGGAATAAAAGGAAAGGATGTGGTAATAGTTGTAAGGGTGGGAGGAAAAATTATAATAAACCAAAGGAAAACACTGACAATGATAGATTGAAGGTTAATGTTAGTGAGGGCAAGAAAGAAAAGCAAAAGGTGAACTTCCCTTGTAAGATTTGTATTGATGATCACCTTACCCACTTGTGCCCCAAACTCAAGGAAGCTGTGAGGATTTTATATCTACCACCCACTGTGGTAACTAATCATTTTCTACATAATCAACATATGGCCTAGAGCTCCTCTAATGGTGGAAATGCAATGAGTGAGAGTCAAAACCCACCGACGCAGGACAGTGACTGTCTATGCATAAATATGGTCAAGTCTTAGATTAATGTAGCCACTCGGTCTCACGATTACATTTCTTCACAGGATATTCCAGGTCTAGAGTCTCTCCCTCCTCTAGAGATGCCTTTACAGATCAAAATTCCAGAGGCTCGACCTCGTATTCCGAAAGGAGTACTCAAATGCTCTACCCACAACCCTACTTCTAGAGCTGCCCATAATTACTCTATTGTTGAGGATTTGGGTCAAACCCTTTGTATGATGCCGGATTTGGAGGTAATCCAGACATGTCCTTCCTAGAGGAATGCCTTGTTATCTGCATTAGGATCTCTAGACGCCTGTGGCTCTAAGGTTATCAAGTTTGACGTCATGGATGTAAAGCCTCGCGTGCCTTACCATGTGGCCTTTCAAATCCATGTGGATTACTCAAATTATACCATCAAACGTAATGTTATTGATGATGGCACCACAACATGCGTGATGTCCCTAACAGGTTGGAAAGCCATTGGCTCTCCAATCCTCTCTCAATCTCCGACCATGTTGACCACGTTTGATGGGCATTCTTTCAGTCACCATGATATTCTTCCTACCTTTCCAATCCAGTTAGGTGGGAAGAAGGTGGAGGTGGATGTCGATGTGGTTTATGCACTCCTTGACTATAAATTATTACTAGGGCATAACTGGACTTATGCTATGACTGCAGTCATATCATCCATTTTTTGTACATTATGTTTTCCTCATGATGGGAAAATCGTAACGATCGATCAGTTGTCCTTTGTGCATTCTAGCCTCAATGCATCAGTTGGACCTCTGATCCCCATGATCGATAATTCTTAGCTGACAACTGAGGATATTGGTGTCAGAATGTATTCCTCCTTTATGGGTACCTTTGATTTCATGGCACCAATCCATCATATATATGCCATGTCGAGTAGGTCTGCTTCGTCAATGAGGTCCATTCCTTTCTGCACTTTGTATTTTAAAGATCCTTGGACCCTACCTTCCCCGACCTCGTCTTGTGAATGTCAGTCGCATATTAGAATGGAAATGCCACTGTCAATGGCAAAGATAGCGTATCAGGTTGTTCTTGACTCTACTGCTGACCCAGATCTTGTTCCCTCGTAGATGAACGAGGAGGATCATGTTCTTCATCCCATATGGGCCACTTCATCGTCTAGATCACATGATTGTCTCTATGATACTTTAGCTTCGGATGAAGCAATCGTAGAGGCCATGAATTGTTCTGATATGCCATGAGATCATATGCATCATCGCTCTTACTTCCTCCTAGAGCTTGCTAGAATTGAACAAGATGATTTTAGATCTACCTTGAGTGAGATAGTTGGTCACGCCATAGTTACACTTGACACACACGACATTTATGCCAAAGGAACATGATATTAAAACCTACCCGAATGCTAAACCTGTTCGACAAAGGCTTAGAGTTGTTAATCCTAAGAAGGCCCCTGCTATTAAGGAAGAGGTGGAGAAACTGCTTAATCTGGGTTTTGTTTACCTAGTTCCCTTGACTAAATGGGTATCCAACCCCGTTCCTATGAATAAAAAACAAGGAACCATCTATGTGTGTATGGATTTTTTAGATTTGTATAAGGCCTATCCTAAAGACAACTTCCCGACACCTTTCATTGATCAGATTCTTGATGAGTGTGGGAAGCGAGGTTTTTTCTTTTATGGATGAATTTTCAAGATACAATAAGATTCATATTAAACCCAAGGATCAATATAAGACAACATTTATTTGTCCTTGGGGAACTTTCGCATACTGTAAAATGCCTTTTGGCCTTAAAAACGTTGGAGCAAACTTCCAACAAGCCACGACCTTCAATTTTCACGATCTCAAGCATATAGTCGAAGCTTACCTTGATGATCTCGCTGCTCACTCTCACAAAAGAGTGGATCACTCTACCCACCTTCAACTAGTTTTTGAGAGATGTTTCTATTATCACATCCTTTTGAAACCTCATAAGTGCATATTTTGCGTTAGGTCAGGTTATCTTTTAAGATTCTTAGTCTTTGATACTAGGATCATGGTGGATCCTTTAAAGGTTGAGGAAATACTTCTATTGCCTCCCCCGTGCAATATTCGTCAGCTTCAAGGTTTACAGGGGAAATATAACTTTTTACATCAGTTTATAGTAAACTATGCCAATATTACTAAGGGTTTCATGCATCTCTTGAAGAAGGACACTCCGTTTATATGGGATGAACGAGCCCAAGAATCATTCAATGCTCTGAAGAAAGCCTTGGTATCGACGCCTCTGTTGAAGCCTCCGAAATACAATAGAGATTACTTGCTTTATATCTTCACGTCCGAAGGGACGATTGGTATGGTTTTAGTTCAAGAGGATGATGAGCTCCATGAGCACGTCGTTTACTATCTTAATCGAAACTTAGTCGGCCCTTAACTAGTTAACCCTAAAAAGGCCGTTTACTGACTAGTTAATTATTTTACTTTAAAAAGGCCTAACCATTTAAATGTTTTCTCGGCTAGCTATATTTATCGACTCAATTTTTAATTACATGACCTTCCCTTCAAGATGCACCTCCGTGCTCAAAGGGTGTCACTCGCCTTTGACTGGTTTTGTAAGTTTTTTCGATCCCCTGGAGTCAACACTCCACTCGATCGACCTTGTGAGAGACTAAGGTCTTCTAACGAATAAGGAATCATCCTTATTGCGCACCCCTTATAAATCTCTATGACAAATTGTCTTAGTCCTCTTTCACGACATCGTGGACCTCTCAAACTAGGTAGTCATTAACCTACAACTCAGGCCACGACAGGATTGCTAGTAGGATTTGACAAGGACGCTGCCACACCTCTCCCTCAAATGTTTGGTTTCTATGCATGGCCCCTTTACTCCTTATGTGAGTCAAATTAGGAAGCATCGTCAAGCCTGCATCCACTGACAAAAACAGCTTCAATAATCCATATATATAAATCATACTTTAATCAATCATATGTCACATGTGTGTAAAATGAAATATTTAAACAATACAATCCACTCCCTGACTAATTCTGGAGTCCAAGGAAGTCCATTGATGCCATCAACATCCATAATCTGGCATGTGTCCTGCACACTTAGGAGAACTCGTCAATAATATCTGCCAATACATATACATCAAAATAACAATAAGTCATAATACATCATCATCATAATAACTCATAATCGAAACAAAGTCATAATGTACCATAACTGGATCACTTGCACGCAAGTGTCCTCAAAGAATAAGCCAATAAAAGTGTGCTCGGTAGAATGGGATGTTACAACTAAATTAACATTTAAAAATTTCAACAATTTAGTAAAAAGAATGTACCACCTATGCCAAAGTTTGAAACAATCACAATCTATTGTACCCTTCATGAGAATTATAGCTATACAAAACTTTCATAACATTTACTTTTAATCGTTACACCTTAACGTGTACTATCTAGTTATTATTAATATGACATTAATGATTAACAAACAATGATGAATTCCAAAATATAATCATATATAAAATGAGGCTCATTAACAATACCTTCCCCCTCTCTCATACACACACACATATATAAATAATGAATTCCAATATAATCTCTATACCTTTTATTAATTAAAATATTACCTAAAACTTTGAAAAGTATTTTATAATATTTTACATAACTTTATTGACACATTCTTCAATCATTTTTCAAACAATCATCTTATTCGAAACATTGATAGTTATGTTTCAAGGATGTAACTAAGAATCCTAACACTATACTTATCTCATTTATATTATTACATGTTTTCACAATATCCTTTATTCTTATCATCAAGTTCATATTGGTCTTAATAAACAAGATTTTATTGTGTGCATACAATTAAATCACTTGTAAATAATTACCTTCCAAAATCTCTAATCACCCATTTCCAAATGTATAGATGTAAGCCAATATTTAACTGAAATGAATTTACCTTTCTAATTCTATTATGCATAAAACCATAAACGAAAATGATTGTATCATACACAAGTACATTTCGTTATTGGTGGGTCTTCACTGAACATAACTAATAGACAAGAGAGATGGAAAACTTCCATTTAATTTTTCCCTATGCGTATATAATTTTATTTTATTTTATTATTCCATATAAACAACAAAAGTACTATCGACGTTAATTAGTACTATCTGAATGGAAGATTCGAAATAGTATTTTTATTGTATAAAACAATGCCAAGGTAAATCGCGCGAGGACACGGGGACTGGTAAGAGCGCGTCATTTAATCCTTGGATGGAAAAGTTCTGAATAAATCTTAAGGATGCGCTGAAATAAAACTTTACTTGAAGGAAATGAACCAACAATTCACAAACGAGTGGATAGGGATAAGGTAATTAGGATATGAGTACAAACTCGAATCAGACTCAACAACACGTATTTTAAAATTTGTGACCTTACGTCCAAAGAAAAAAGTTAGATGGGGCGATTGCATTAGCCTACACATTCGCATATGAGGGTATTCATTTCCGACCAGTTTAATGTAATTTCCTTATAACCTGTAATGAATCATATATTCTAGGATTGAAATATACAAGGTTTTCCTCTCATCATATGAATTAATCTAATTTATTGCTATCATTTAGTTACATTTGACCTTGTCAACTGTGACTAGAATTGATACACATAACAACAAAACTGTTATTTCTTTAGCCCAAGCATTCTACCATACACATTAAGGTAGATATTTTTCCAAAAACAATATTTAATTGAATCCAATCAATAAATATAAGTGATAAATCATTTCGAGCATTCATTTTGCAAAAATATATATACACATATTTAAAACGTTTAGAAAATAGATTTTACAAATGTTTTTCTACTAATTTAAGGACCGAAATTTTAAATACCATAACAAAAACTTGAAGGTGGTGAAGATGGTCCTTTGCTTGAAATTGAGTCATCCTCTTACTCTCGCTTGCAATCCAAGAACCTCACTGATACCTCCCATCCAATGCCAGGGATACTCTTCTTCCCCCTTAGCCCCCAGAGCCGCAAAGAGGCCACACACAAAAAACCATAATACAATAGCTTCAACCTTGCCTCGCAAGGAAGAGTTTCCACTCTTTTTCAAGCTTGAAATCCTAACTCTCACAATTTACACATACTCAAACCAAATTTTGGAATCATAACAGTACTATGAAAAGTGAGATCCATTTCCCTTCTACACTATTTCTTTTATAGAATAATTCTCAATCACACTTGTCCTCATGCACAACTAATTCATTTTTAGTAATTAAATTAAATGATTATTCACCCAACACATGTGTCACGCTCTCCTAAAGTTGCACATGTATTTACCCTTTTTTATTTTATTTAAACAACTATTTTCCCTCACATTCCCCAATGTGTTCCTATTTTCGCTCTTAGTTGTCCCTTTGTTCTCCAAATTCTCATTTAATGAGTGTCCCCTAACTAGATCTTAGTTAGAGTTGGATTAGAAGTCTTCTTTTAGTTAGACTTAGTGGTAGTTTTATTCAAGATGTTATTCTATGAGCACACCTATTCTCTCATGTTTTATTTATTTCTATTTTAAAAATCTCTTTTATTATTTTCATGCACACATGTGCAATTTTCCCAACCTTTAAGTTTTTATTCCCTCTTTTCCTAGAGTTTGATTTTATCTCAAATCTTTTAACTTATTTCATATTTTATTTAGTCCTTTATTTAAATTTAGACTTAGACTTAGTCTATATTTAGGCTTAGACTCTAGTTATGTTTCTAAGTTTATAATTTACTAATTAATTAATACTTTGTCCTATCAATGTCTAAGAATTTTATTAATTTTCTAGACCATCTAGATTTATTTCCTCACATTTTAATTATGCGACGTGCCTTTCAAGACACACCTCCATGCTCCAAGGGTGCCACTCGCCTTTGAATGGTTTTGGAAGTTTGTCTGACCCTTGGATTCAACACTCCATTCGGTCGACGTTGTGAGAGGCTAAGAGCTTATAAGGAACAACGATCCCTCCTTATTGCATGCCCCTTAGATATTTGTGTGAGTGACTGTCTCAATCCACCCTAAACACATCATGAGCCTGTAGAACTAGGTAATCGTTAACCTATAGTTCAGGCCACAATGAGAGTGCTAGTAGGCTGTGATAGGGACTATGCCACACCTCTCCCTCAAATGTATGGCTTTTGTGCATGACCCCTTTACTCCTTATGTGAGTCAGATTAGCAAGCATCGTCAATCTTGTGTCAACTTAAAAAAATAATGTGAATAATCTATAATTTATAAATCATACTGTAATCAATCATATATCACATGTGTGTAAAAATGAAATACTCAAACAAAATACAATCCACTCCCTGACTCAATTTGGAGTCCAAAAAATTCCGTTGATTCCATCAACATCTATAACCTGTCATGTGTCCTGCACACTTAGGGGAACTCATCAATAATGTATGCCAATACATATACATATGAAAGTAACAATAAATCACCATAAATCACCATCACATATAACTCATAACCAAAATGAAATCATAATGTACCATAACCGGATCACTTGCACGCAAGTGTCCTCAAAGAATAAGTGAATATAAGTGCGATCGGTAGAACATGATGTTACAATTGCAACCATGCATTTATACCATATGTATTGACTCAAATTTAAATAAATCTAAATGAATAAATAAACATAACAATTTTCAACCATTAACTTAAAAAAATAAATATACATTAATCCTAATTAAATAATTCATAAGAGGGAGCGAGTGGTGGGAAACTTGCTTGAGAATTGCATGAATCCACTTACTTACAATGCTATGAATGTCAAATCGATGCACTCCAATCTTTGATCCAACATGTTGCAATAGAGTGTGGGGGGTGACTCTCCTCCAAAAAAACTTACAAGTCATCACGAATAAGAGCCCATTGAGCCCTCAATCAACTACCTATGCTAGCTTCCAAGCCTTTTTCTCTGTCGGTTACCTAATCCATGGGGTTATGGTACTGTAAAATTATTGTAAATATTTAATATAGGAGAAAATGAAGAGTAATAGGTGAATAGGAACAACCATTCGACCTATGGGAAGATGAAACCAAAGGTCACCTATTTGTATATACATTTCACTCACTTTAATACAAAATAATTAATGCATGGATTTATTCAATCCCAGCCCTATCAATTGTATCAGAGCAAGTTTTCTTTTTTTGATAACTCCATGTTTTCTGAGTCTCTTCGCCCTCTTATTCTGAAATATGAGTGAATCAATTGTACATTAGTGCCTCTTCCTATGCAATCTGTCATCCCTGCCGAATATATCAAAATTGATCACAGTTCGAATGGAGTTGATACATTACCCTATGCATCCTACCAAATTGCTTGATTTCTAACTTGTGCACTCTATGGAGCTATTGCTATAGTATGTATTAAAGATGTTAAAACCATTTTATTGGAACCCTAAACCTAATCCTCATTAGAAATCTAGAGATATACCTATAATTTCAAGAAGAACATGATACGTTTGGAATCCATCCTCTGGATTTTGGTGGAAACCCCATTAGTGGACTGATTTGTGTTGGCTACTAGAGATTGAAGGATTCTTTAAAAATTACTATAATTTTTTATTAATTGGGTTGGTTTTCATTTATGTCAACCCTTGAAGCAAGTCCCGTAGAGAATTCTAGTAGCCGCAACAATATGGTTAAGGGACTTAAGTTTATTTGATGTATAATGGTATGAAGGTTAGTATATTTGTAGGTAAGAATATTCTAGATGGATGGTACATATCATGCCATTTTTGGTGATATGTGGAATGTCGCATAACTCCTCACAGTTAGAGAGTTTTGGCCTCGTGAAGTTGGAGAACCCTCATGAGTTATCTAGAAGGTCAAAGAAGTTAAATTATTCTAGAAGCTACTAGAAGAAGTTGTCTAGTCAAGTGGCTGAAACTAGGAGTTGATCATGGGTTAAGTTGTTGCAATAAGAAAATAATTAAAAATAATTTAGTTGCAACTAGAAGTGGAGAGTTTACTATTTGTGGTTAAAGTGGTTATAAGTGGACAAGTGGTTAGAAGTGGGTTATCCCTAAAAGAAGGAAATTGGGTTAAGTTGGTTAGAAGGTAACCCTTTGAGGAAGCTACACAGAAGTATCAATAAGAGAGCAAGGCTTTCCTATTAGCACCTATTGAGAACATTAAATATCTATTGTTGTGTAAGATTTATTGTAGGTACCCATTGATACATATGAAGTTACACAAGTCTGAGGTAGCACGAAGGGTTGACGATGAAAGTTTTAGAATTGCAAAAAATACTGAAAAAAAATCCTAGTTTTTTAGGTGTACGTGGGCTGCAGTGGAGAAGGGTGCATACGTATGTGGGATGATAGTATAACAGGGTGTGTACATGTGGGAAAAGCCATGAAAATTTGAGGAGATGAAGATGCCATGTCTCTAGAATCTGAAAGCAATCTCCCAGGAAGGTCTACAATGATCAGGTATAATAGATCTATCTACAGGTTCAAAAGGTATGTCTTATTTCTATGAGTAATTGGATTTTGTTTTCTACATGAAAAATTCTTGTGGGGGTTTGAGGATTTTCCCTAGAGAGGATATTGGATGTATGAAACTTATTGTATAAGTTAGATCTATATTATTCTATAGAAATATAGTACTGGTATATTTGATATCTATCATTGGTACATCTTGTTAGTGTTGAGGCACATCTTGTATTTCTTGGCATATGGTTAAGGGTTTTGTGGTACATGGTTGAGATATTGTATTTGTGAAGTTGTTTTGAAGTTTTTGATGCAGTGTGAGGTTGTATATCAGTGAGAGTTTGATTTTTAGTCCATGTGAGGGTTATTACACTTTTTCGTGATTATACACACATGTATGGCACATGACTAGAGAGATATAGATGCACTTGGTTAAGGGATATGTATGAGGATGTATGCATACGACACAACTACACTTTGGAAACTGTGTCAGGTTGCAGGTTGATGTGATAGAGGCATAAAAGGGTTAGAGTTTTTCAGGAAGGTGAAAATTCTAGTTTTTAGAAGGCATACACAAGCTACAGTATAGACAGATCATGTACATACGCAAGTTGCAATACATAAAGGTCGCATACATAAGTGAGTTGCAGCACATAAAAGTCATGTACATGTTGGTTTTTGTTGGTACAGGAGGGTTACAGGTACATGTTGATCATAGGATATTGGTACATGTTGTTGGCACAGATTGGTATAGGATTTCAGTGGTATATCTCACAGTGATAGTGTGGAAGTGGTTTCATCATTTCACTAATATTTCAGGGTGACAGGACGAGGAAAGGATAGGTGTTTTTAACCACCTTTTGGTTGTATCCGTATAACATAGGGGGTTGTAGCCTCCTTCTAGTTGTAGCTAGAGAATTGGGGAGTTGGAGCTTCCCTCAGGTTATATCTTGAAAATATAGGGGGTTGGAGTCTCCTTCCAGTTGCATCTAGAGAACAAAGAAAGTTGGTGCTTCCAATGAATGTAATTCTTAAAGACATATAAGAAAAATAATTATGTGGCTTTCTCCTGCATTGGGTTTCCACGTAAAAATATTGTTGTACTGTGTATGTGTATGATTGTTCATTGTTCATGGATTATTTACTCTGCACTTATTGGATGATAATTTTATATTGATTATAAATATAAATACAACTTACATACTAAGGTTAAGAGGATTAAACATCTCTATTATTGATTCACCCCCTCTCTCAGTAATCCAACAATTGGTATCAGAGTAGGTTCCTTCATAAATCAGTTTAACCACTGAAAGGTACATCATGGAGAGCAACACTATGTATAAAAATGGAATACCACAGTTTGATGGACAGAACTATGCATCATGGAGGAGAATGACGAAAACATATGTACAAGCACAGGGATTTGAGGTTTGGCAATCAATTGTAAATGGATATAAAGAACCAGCAGTTCCGCTAACAAATGAAAATGGAAAGAAACTCAGTCTAAATAATTCAAAATCCAAAAATGCACTTCTAAAGGGTTTTGGTGATTCCGTATATGGAACAGTTATGCATTGCATCTCCACAAAGGAAATTTTGGACAAACTTCAGAATATTTATGAAGGATATGAAAATGTCAAGGAAACAAATCTTCAAACTTCCAGAGGTCAACTTGAACAGCTGAAGATGAAGGAAGATGATAACATTTCAACTTACTTCTTACAAGTTGATGAAACAATGAATGCAATCATAGGATTGGGAGAAGAAGTTGAGAAATATATAATTGTTAAAAAGGTACTAAGATCTCTTCCAATGAGATTTTCTCCTAAAGTCTCAGCACAAGAAGAATGAACAGATCTAGATTCAATAAGCATGGATGAACTACATGGAATTTTCACAGCATATGAAATGAGAACCGAATAGAAGAATCCAATTACAAAGGAAGAAACATTCAAAGCATCCAAGAAGTCAAATAAAAGGGGAAAACAAAAGGTAAAGGACGATAGAAGCAACAATGACATCTCAGAAGATGATGAAGAAGTAGCCAACTTCTTGATAAGACTGAAAAAGGGAACCGGTGGAAGATATAGAGGTAAGCTTCCATTGATTTGTTTTAATTGTGATGGTATTGGTCATTTTGCTAACAAATTTCCTCATAAGGAAAAGAAAATAAATGAAGAAGATAATTCAAATAGAAAACAAATTTATAAAGGCAAAATAACCAAATAGAAAGTCTTCAAGAAAAGTTTCTACACCAAAGAATACAACTCCTCATTAGGCGAAGATGAAGTCAAGGAAAGTGAGACAAAAAGATTTATATTCATGGAAATAGAAGACTACGATAAATAAGACACCGAAGAATAATATGAAGAGGCAAAAGTTGACTACAGAGAAGAATTGTTGAGTGCCATAGATGTTATAAAAAGAGAAAAGAAGAAAAACAAATCACTATGGGAAGAACTAAAAAGAAAAGAGGAAACAAAAAATTCCAACTATGAATAATTAGAGCAGATGATCTCTAATTTAAAAATTCATTTTGAAGAAGACAAAAGAATCGAAGAAGCACTCAAAGAACAGTTGGAAGAAAAAGGCAGGATCATTGGAAATTTGGAAGCAGAGATTCTCACATTGATAATAGACCTTCAACATAAAAACATGCAGAATAGCTCTAAGTTCTTGGATAAAATTACCAACAGTCAGAGGCCACATCATGACAAGTCTGGGCTAGGATACAATCAGATAGAAAGATGATCAAGCTCCAAAGAAACATATCGATAAACACATCCAAGAAGCTATGCAGAGATAGTCAGAGGAGACAAGAAGTTTTACAAGGAAGATCACAGGGACACTCCTCCACCTAGAAGATTCATATTTCGGAATCAACGACAGTCAGAAAAAAGAAGGCCTCAAGAAGAAGAAGGATTCATAAGAGTAACTCCTTTCATAATATATTCAACTCCCAGGTATCAAACTATATTTTTTGGTTTATGTTATTTATGTAATCATTTTGGACATAAAGCTATAAATTGCGGAAAAAATAGCAAAAACATAAACAACTTTGAAAGTCATGCACAAAATGGTTATCCAAGAAGGCCTAGTGAAACACAGAGAAGAAGCTACAATAGGTTTGAATCCTTGAGAAATGAAGTGGAATGCTACAAGTGCAAAAAATTTGGACACATGGCCAAAGATTGTAGAATGATAGTCCCTCTTAGAGAATCACAAAAAAATAACAACAGTCATAGACATGAACCTCAACAAAGAATATGGATAAGAAAGAAGAAACAATATAGCAATGAAGAATGCACACATGCTCTACAAGATAAACACAAGAAACACGGTTGGTATGTTGACAGTGGTTTCTCAAAGCACATGACATGTGATAAGGACAGGTTTCTAACATTGAGCAATGAAAGAGATGGATCAATCTCCTTTGGAAATGACGACTCAACTAGAATCATTGGAAAGGGTACAATCAGAATTGGAAACAAGGATACCAAGGCATAAAATGTTATGCAAGTGGAATATATGAAACATAATCTTCTAAGTGTAAGTCAAATGTGTGAACAAGGTCACAAATTTATGTTCGAATCACAGAAGTGTGAGTTAAGAAAAGAAGGTATAAGAAAATTGGTTGCAACAATAGTAATAGATTCAAGCAACACATATGTATTAAGTGAAATTGGAGATGAAAAGTGTTGTCTAGGAAAGGAATATGAAGTTTGTCTATGGAACAGAATAATGGGTCACATAAACTTCAAAAACCTCGTCAAAGTCAACAAAAAGGAAGAAATCAGAGAAATACCCGAGGTCATGAAGCCAAACAACACATTATGCAAGCATTGTCAACAAGGAAAGAAAATGAAGACCAAGTTCAAATCAAAGGAATACTCCACAATAAGACCGCCGGAAATTGTGCATACTGATCTAGTTGGACCAACTAGAACAAAGGGTTTAAAAGGTGAGAAATATTTTATGTTATTGGTTGATGATTATACAAGGATGACTACATTTGTTTTTCTCAGGAAGAAGTCAGAAGCATTTGAAAAATTGAAGGTATACAAGGAAATGGTTGAAAATGAAATGGATTCAAAAATGAAATGTTTTAGATATGATAATGGAGGAGAGTTTAATTCAAAGGAAATTATGGATTTCTGCAGCAAGCATGGAATACAAAGAAAATTCTCCATTGCTAGGACACCTCAACAAAATGGAGTTGTCGAAAGAAATAACAGGACAATACAATAAATGGCTCGAACAATGTTAATGGATTCTAAGTTGACAAGTGTTTTTTGGACACATTTAGTGCATACAATAATTCACATTCAAAACATTGTAATGCTCAGAAACAACAGTGATAAAACTCCCTATGAGATATGGAAAGGAAGACCAACGAATGTGAAGCACTTCATATTTTTTGGAAGCAAATGCTATATCAAAAGAGAAGATGGAAGAATGGGAAAGTTTGATTATCATGTGGACAAAGGCATACTTGTTGGTTACTCAAGTAAAAGGAAATCATACAAATGTTTCAATCTAAGGCTCAACAAAGTTTTGGAAAGCATCAATATAATAGTTGATGAGACAGGTGGATGGAAAATAAAGGAAGAAGAAAAGGAGTCAGTGGAACAGGTTTACTAATAAGAAGCAAAGGATAAAGATGTAGCAAAAGGGGAATATGAAGAAGATCAGATAGAAGTAGAAGAGCAAGAAAAACAAGCACCTCCAAAGACACCTAGCAAACAAATATAGAATAATCATCCTCAGATTAGATTAGCGGAAACAAAGATGCAGGAGTTGAGACTAGAAGAAGAATTTGTTCACCAGAACAATTGCACCTAGCACTCTTATCTTCAATTGAACGAAACAGTTTTAAAGAAGCCAACAAGGATGAATTCTGGAAAAGGGCCATGGATGAAGAGTTGCATCAGATAGAGAAAAATGACACTTGGGAATTGGTTCCAAGACCAAGGTACAAGAATGTGATCAACACAAAGTGGGTCTTCAGAAATGAATTTAATGAATATGGAAAACTTACCAGGAACAAAGCTAGATTGGTATGTAAAGGATACGCACAGGTTGAAGATATCGATTTTGAAGATAATTTTTCCCCAGTTTTCATAATGGAAGCAATAAGATTGCTCCTAATCTATGCATGCTCCAAGAATATTAAAGTGTATCATATGGATGTGAAATCAACCTTTCTGAATGGGGAACTAGAAGAAGTCTACATTGAGCAACTAGAAGGATTTCAGTTGTCAGAAAATGAATATTATGTATGTAGGTTGAAGAAGGACTTGTATGGTCTAAAACAGGCCCCCAGAGCATGGTATTCTAGACTGGACACATATCTACAACAACAAGGGTTCATAAAAGGAAATGCAGACAACAACCTCTACATCAAGATAACTCAAGATAATATTTTATTAATTGAAATTTATGTTGATGATATTATTTTTGGAAGTGATGATGACAGGTTGAGATAGAACTTTGCAAAATATATGAAAAATGAATTTGAAATGTGATTACTTGGAGAATTATCCTTCTTTCTGGGTCTTTAGATATGTCAAAGAAACCAAGGAATTTTTATTTCTAAAACAAAGTATATAAGAGAAATGTTAAAGAGGTTCAGAATGGAAGATTGCAAACCAGTCAATACTCCTATGCAAACCAATTGCAAGTTAAGCAAAGATGATGATTCAAATTCTACAGATTAAAGGCAGTACAAGTCAATGATTGGGAGATTACTTTATGTGACAACATCCAGGCCAGATGTAATGCAGGAAGTTGGACAGGTGGCATGATTTCAAGAAGCACCAAAGGAATCACATGTTCTAGTAGTAAAGAGGATATTCAGATATCTCAAGGGTTCATAAGAGTTTGGATTATGGTATCCAAAAGGAAAGGATCTATCACTTATTACCTACATAGATGCAGATTGGGAAGGTTGTATTGATGATCGAAGAAGTACAAGTGGAGCAATGTTCTACTTGAGTGAGTGTTTGGTATCTTGGCTAAGCAAGAAACAATCATCAGTATCATTGTTTACAGCCAAAGCAGAGTATATTGTAGCAACAATATGTTGTACACATGTTCTATGGATGAAACAAACTCTAGCATATATACATGTTGAGTATGATGAGCCCACTATGATATACTGTGATAATACAAGTGCCATCAATATCTCAAAGAATCCAATGATGAACTCCAAGATGAAGCACATTCCAATCAAGTATCACATTCTATGGGAATACGTTGCAGAGAAGAAAATCATAGTTGAATATGTGGGAAAACAATAATAGGTTGCATATATGTTTACAAAACCGCTTCCAAGGGAAGCCTTTGAGTATCTTCGACAGAGACTCGGAGTAATTTCTACTCCAAAATGAATTATTTTGAATGCTTATCTTATATGTCTTATATTTACAGGAGGAAGGACCATAAAGATGACAGTTCAGTTTGGGGGAGCAGTTTCAAGAAGAGTTCATTCAGGGGGAGTAGCCCCAAGGACAGTTTAGTTAGGGAGAGCATCCCCGACGAGAAGTTTACTTTTCCATTGATGTCAAAGGGGGAGAGATTCATCAAATGCATGGATAGAGAGTTAGATGATTGGAGAGAGAGCACATAGGCATGTTTCCAAGGGGAGCACGAGCAATATGACTTCAGTATTGCATCAAAGTGTTGTCATCAATTCCAAAGGGGGATATTGTTGATTAATTGGGTTGGTTGTCATTGATGTCAACCCTTGGAGAAAGTCTGGTAGAAAATTCCGATAGCCCCGACAATATGGTTAAAATACTTAAGTTTGTTTGATGTATAATGGTATGAAGGTTAGTATATATGCAGGTAAGAATATTCTATATGGTTAGTACATGTCATGCCATTTCCGGTGATATGTGGAATGTCACATAACTCCTCACGGTTAGAGATTTATGGCCTTGTGAAGTTGGAGAACCCTCATGATTTATCTAGAAGGTCAAAGAAGTTAAATTATTCTAGAAGCTCCTAGAAGAAGTTGACTAGTCAAGTGGGTGAAACTAGGAGTTAATCATCAGTTAAGTTGTTGCAATAAGAAAATAATTAAAAATAATTTATTTTCAACTAGAAGTGGAGAATTTACTATTTGTGGTTAAAGTGATTATAAGTGGACAAGTGGTTAGAAGTGGGTTATCCCTAAAAGAAGGAAATTGGGTTAAGTTGGTTAGAAGGTAACCCCTTGAGGAAGCTACATGGAAGTATAAATAAGAGAGAAAGACTCTCCAATTAGAACCTATTGATCACATTGAATATATATTATTGTGTAAGGTTTATTTTAGTTACTCATTGATACATCTGAAGTTATGAAAGTCTAAGGTAGCATGGATGGTTGGCAGTGAAAATTCTGGAATTGCGGAAAATACTGAAAAAACCCTAGTTTTTTAGGTGTGTGTGGGATGCAGTGGAGAAGGGCACGTACATATGCAGGATGATAGCATAAAAAGGTGCGTACATGTGGGAAAAGCCATGAAAACTTGAGGAGATGAAGATGCCAGGTCTCAAGAATATTAAAGAAAGCTCCGAGGAAGGTCTACAGTGGCCAGGTACAACAGATCTATCTACAAGTTCAAAATGTATGTCTTCTTTCTATGAGTAATTGGATTTTTTTTTCTAAATGAGAAATAGGTATGGGGGTTTGAGTATTTTCCCTAGAGAGGCTATTGGTTGTATGGCACTTACTATATAAGCCAGATATATAGAAATATAGTGCTGGTATATTTGAGATCTATCATTGGTACATCTTGTTAGTGTTGAGGCACATCTTGTATCTCTTGGCATATGGTTAAGGTTTTTTGTGGTACATGGTTGAGATCTTGTAGCTATGAAGTGGTTGTGAATTTGTTGATGCAGTGTGAGGCTATATATCAGTGAGGTTTTTATGTCTATTCCATGTGATGGTTATTACACTTGTTAATGATTATACACACATGTATGGAACATGACTAGAGAGATATAGATACACTTGGTTAAGGGATATGTATGAGGATGTATGAATAGGTCACAACTATAGTTTGTACACAGTGTCAGGTTGTAGGTTTATGTGACAGAGGCAAAAAAGGGTCAACATTTTTTAGGAAGGTGAAAACCATAGTTTTCAGAAGGTGTACGCAGGATGTAGTATAGACAAGCCATGTACATACGCAGGCTGCAGTACAGAAAGGTCACGTACATATGTGAGCTACAACATAGACATGTCACGTACCTATTGGTTTTTGTTGGTATAGGAAAGTTACAGGTACATGTTGATCACAGGCTATTGGTACAGGTTTGTTACAGGTTGTTGGCACATATTGGTACAGGTTTATAGTGGTATATCTCACAGTGAAAGTGTGGCAGTGGTTTCATAATTTCACTTATATTTTAGGGCCGCAGGATGGGGCAACGATAGGTGGTTGTAGCCACCTTCCGGTTGTAGCCGGAGAACATAGGAGGTTGTAGCCTCCTTCTAGTTGTAGAGAGAGAATCGGGGAGTTGGAGCTTCCCTCAGTTTGTAGCCTGAAAATCTAGGGGGTCAGAGCCTCCTTCTAGTTGCAGTTGGAGAACAAAGGAAGTTGGTGCTTCCAATGAATGTAATTCTTAAAGACATATAAGAAGAATTATTTTGTGGTTTTTTCTCGCATTGGGTTTCCACGTAAAAATATTGGTGTACTGTGTATGTGTATGATTGTTCATGGTTTATTTACTCTGCACTTGTTGGATGACAATTTTATATTGATCATAAAGATAAATAACACTTACATATTGTGGTTAAAAGGATTAAAAATGTCTATTACTGATTCACTCCCCGCTCTTAGTAATCCAACAATAACACTAAATGTGATTGTGTCTAGCTAACAAAATGGAATCTAGGTCATAATATAATAAAATTCATCAATGGAAATAATTCCATGGTTGGTTTTTGACCAAAACCATTGCTTCAACTTCTAATCAATGTTCACCCATCTTTTGGTCGGAAATATCCACACACATATTTTGTCTCAACAAATTTCACTTGGGGAGTGCTTTTATACCTTAAGAGGTTGCCTTGTTGAAAATACAGGGCCTTAAGTGAGTGCTTATTTAAGTTGTCGACTTTTTGAAAGAGGGTGTATACTTATATCATAGAGGGAGGGGGGAATCAATTTATAATTCTCCTTTTATCGAGAAATAATTTTTCTCTTAAAATAGTAGAGCAGTGGTAGGATGTGAGAGGAAGTGGACAACCTATTGATGGATAAATATCTTAAGATATTTTTAATATCTTAAGAGGTCCTATCTATCTATAACAATGCTCCCTTACCTTTAAAACTAAAACCCATACTATCCTTGGGTTTTTCAAAGGGCCACTTTTCATATACTCGACCCATCCATGCTTTTAAATAAATTTCTTAATCTTGCATAAATAAATAAAAAAGGTTACATTTTCATATATATTCACCATCCCCCTATTATATTAAAGTAAATATTTTGTTGATTTCTCGAGTGTTTATCTAGTTTTTCTTGGCTCATACTAGTAACACACTTAATGACTCTTCTTCTTAGGTTTTTTTTCACTATTAGATTTGATGGTATGGTAGAACCTATTTCTACAACAATTGAATCCATTGTTTCAAAGAAAGAGAGACTGTAGAAATACATTGAGGAACTTGATGTGCATAGAGATGGTATAGACACTACAAGGATAACACCTTTTATAGGAGGTTTTTGTAGAGATTTTAAGTGTTAAAAAATTTGGCAAAGTTTTCAAAAGAACTCTGCAAAAAATTCCTCTATTGGCTACAAAAACCTGTTTTAATGGATGTTCCATATAACTAAAAGAATTTTGGCACACAGAGGTTGTAGTGGATGTTTTTTTCTGCATGCTTTTATTGTCAAAATGCACTAGTGTGTCATTACATAAAATTCCCTAGTGTGTACCAAAACATAAGATGCACCAGAACGAACTTACATCAAATGCCCTGGAACATACATAAAACCCAAAAAAGCACTGGTGCGACATTACATAAATTACCGTTGCGGGCATAAAATAAAACCACACCAGGCACAATTACATGAAATTCCTCGGTGCGTACATAAGGTGAAAAAATGTAATTTCACCATTACATTACTGCCTTGATGCTTACATATGAAAAAAACACATCGGGACAATTATGGTTATTATGCCTTAGATTCCCATTTTGTTGTATGCAACTCTTGTGCGCTTATATTTTATGTCTGTCCGAGTGCTTTTATAATTCATATGTTCCAGTGCATATACTAAATATAATTCTCTGGTGCATTTGTATTATTAAACGGACCGATGCATTTAAGTTTTCTAAACCACCGATGTGGTTATAATATTTAAATAACTGATGTGTATTTATCACATGCCCACCACCGTATAATTTGAAAACAATATGTATTATCGCACATTTTATGCACGGAGGATTCCATATAATTAATATGTATCAGTTCTTTTGTATTCTTAATATGCATTGGTGTGTATAACCCCTTAACAATCACCAATGTCTATATTATTTCAGGAACGATTTTGAGTTCATAAGAATGCACTGATAGGTATGTATTTTAATTAATTTTTTTTTTACAAATATTTTTCATAATCTTATTTTTTTTTTGTTATTGCATTTTTATATGATGAAAGCATTAATGCCTTATCCAACAAATTGCACCTCCGTTATTTGCAACAATGTAAATAATCCACATATTAATTAATTAGTTATTTGCAACAATGAAAATAATTCACATATTAATTAATCAACAACGCAACATTTTACAACATTTGACAATGCAATAAAATAACAAACCCATTTTATTATATATGAATAAGAGACCCATGTTCATACAAAATGGGACAACGTAAAGGTCCACAATAATCAAAATGGAAGCAATATGTAATTGTTACAGTTATTGGTAACATGTCCTCATGCAATTGGGACATTATGTCCACTACATTAAGAAAAACTATCCTTGGTTTTTACAGACCGATATTACAAAACTGTATACAACTTACAGTAACATTCAATTATATTGATTTCCATTCATCACTTGAGTTGTTGTCATTGTTTGAGTTCTGTGCATCCCTCATTTCTTGATCAGTTGTAGGCGATATTGTACTTTTATTATCTAAACGTATTTTTTCTTGGTCGACTTCTCGTTGACATTCCAACTGCTCATGTTCCATCTACAAACATAGAAATAAAGCGTTATAAATAAATATTATTTTATAATATAGTAGAATATACATGATTGCGTAAATCAAAAAGTGTACCATAGAAGTGATTGATTCATAAACCATACACATCATTTTGAAGCCTTACCTCATGTTGGTTATCACAAGATTTTATGTTGGCTCCTCCCCATACTTTGTTTCCTGCATGTTTAATACGCCATGACAAAGCATAGTCAATATAATTAATATAAAGGTTTCTTATTGTTCCATTAGTTATAAAACAAGGGAAGTTAAACAACATAGCTACTTACAAATTGTTCAATTAAACTTTGATATTCTAACATATAATCACAACCCTTAGTTAACCCAGTGTTGATCAATTGTTTAGTTGGCTCTTCTTTGTATGTTAGCACCTATTAGTATATATTCATGGATCATTGTAAATTAATTATTCAAATATAAAAATCATAACAAATATGAAAACTTAAGTAACGTCGAAAACATAAGTACTCACAAACTTTGTTATCAACCCTTTATTTCCTTGTCACCCTATCTTATGCATTGATTGGGTTCCATTTTGTTTTCTTTTTTGCAACAAAACCATTGAAAATTAGTATTTAATATGATAAATAAATTCGATGTACATAAAATAATAAATGAACGATCACATACCTCTGATGCACATTGTTTTTGGGATGCATCCTCCTATGATGCAATTATGTTTATTTCTTTTACCATCTCCTTGTACAATATTTTAGACATCCTTACCAGCATGTATTGGATCTCCCCTTGTTTGTCACTTGAAATTTTCATAATCTTCGTGAAAAATGAAAAAGAACAACAATATTTTATTAAATGGACATGAAAGTAAATATAGCAAAACAAATTAATTTGGTAATTACTGGAACATATTATGGAAAAATATGTTTAGTAATAATACCTTTTATATGACTCTTTTTTTCATTGTAGGTTTTTTCTATTGCAAGTCTCACGGTTCATGTTGACCATGGTTTCGGAAAAACTTCTTGTAGTATATGTATAACATGATTCTTGGAGTCACTGAATTGATTTTTGTATTGTAAGTGGAAATTACATCTATACGTTCTTTCCACTATATCCCTCAAATATCTGTAAAACATTTTTCCCCTCTCATTAACTTCAAGCACCACTCCAGATGAACTAATGACCAAGTCGTCATCACCATTTACATCCTTAACATTTATTTCCTCTTAGGATGAGATTCCATTCCCTCGCTATCGTTTGTTGCATAACATTAAAAAAAAAGTGAAATCGAGTGTTTAAAACATGTTAGCAATTAATGTTAAGAAATTCAATCAATCAATTAATTAATTATTATTAACTATATTATTATTTAATAATAATTATTAAATATATTATTATTCAATAATTATTATTGATTAACTATTCTCTTAGCTTAAAAATTTAACATTTTATTATATATTTTTACCTTATTAATAATAATAAAATAACTCTCCTTTTTCACAACAGCTAATTTATAACGGTTATGTCTATTCTTTTCCCTAGCGGTCATAATATCTTCACCTATATATACCCCCAACCCTAATACTTTTTTCATACTTATTTCTTCAACGGTCCCTAATGATGGTTGGAGTGTCCACTCGAAACGTTGGATGTTTCAAAAACTCCATACATAGTTTATTTCCGGAATTACAAACAACATTAATTAACTTTTAGTAAAATTCAAAGAAAAACTTAATGTTGATTATATTTTGATCCATTGGTTTCCTCTCTTTACAACATTTCCATAAAGATTTTACGCTCTTTTCCACTCAGATTGCGAACAATATTATCGATTTTCTTCAAGTTTTTGCTATGCATGACATGCATTAACCAATACACATCATTAATTTAAACTTACAAATAAGAGGAGGTGCAACTATGTGATTAAATAATCCTCCTCCAAACAAAGAATAGGACATGTAGGTATGTGATCTACAAGTGAATAGACATCATTTCATATTATGGCTACAGGAGTGACGAGGATGGTATCTCAGATAAATTCGAGTGACCCGCAGAGGAGGAGATGCGAGGTAGAGCACTAAGGAAGTGACAGATGATCAATTCCATGTGATAAATTATGCAAGGCACCAAAGAGTGACCTATGTTTTTTCCTCTACAAAGAAAAACCTCCACAAAATTTAATTGTGGAGGTTTTCATATGTATTTTCTGATAGATTTTTTTTTTCTTCTAGATGCTATTATTGCTATTGCGCTCGACATTGTCGACATATCTGATTTACATAAAATCCATTTTATGCACATATATAAATATAAAATGAATTTAATTTTTATTTTTTCGATCAATCGATGATTTTCACATATATATGTGTTGGAACAGGGATTGAACGCAAAAGGAGAATACATCCTAGGCAGTGGCGGTGTCAAAAGACACTGTAGCACTGAAGCACATGTCACTCAATGAGAGCGAGAGAAGATCTCCCGAGATGATTTGAAAATCAATATGATGATATAACAATTAGAGGATCATCTATAAATAGGTTTGTTCATGGACCAAACTCAATAGGTCAAGTGAAGTCAGTTACACCTGTCCATAAAACATGGATCAAGAATCCATAAGTGGACATGGCCAACTGAGAGTTTAGTCGGTCTTCAACCTAAATACATGGTTGACCTAATCAATATGAAAAGGTAAGGTTGCAAAGGAACCACATGTTCCAACACCCCCCTGTAAACTTAGCTTGGAGGAAAAAAAATTCTATATCGTTGCCCCCTGAATTTGTTTTGACGACAAAAGTTGATCAAAAGACGGTACAACAATACTCCTGAGGAATTTTGATCACTATCAAAATAGATCAAGGCCAAAGAGCAGTCATCCAATGAAAAATGGTTGCAAAATATACTATCCAAACACGGTACCAGACAACCAACCAACTAGACAATAAGACGACACCAACATAATCAATCTCTTCCAATCCAATAGTCTCTGTCAACCTAGACAATATTATATCCAAACAATATTTATATCAGGTACAACAAGTAGAAGTACAACTCCTAAAAACACATTTGAACATGGTTCGGTTGGTCCAACCACATCAATTGGGTTTAGTCATCAACAACTTCAATTACTTCCCCCCCTAAACACAATCGAGGGATCAAATTACCAGCAAAAATGCTTCATCGAAACACACCAGTCGATGTACAATAGAGAGTCGAAACTTAGTTGACAAATACACAGTCAAAAACACCTCCAGTCGACTATCAATTCGGTTTCAATCCCTTTCAACCATAATCTCAATCAGGCACCAGTTGACTATCATGTCGGGTCGAATCCCAGTCGACCACTACAAAGCATCAGTAATGAAGAGGAGTCTTGTACGTTCGTACAGTCGATGAAACACAATGGTAGGAACTCTTCAAACATCTGGTTAGATGCGCCCATGACCACTCATCAACCCAACCACAGTCAATCCCGGTAGTCGGTATGGGTCCGCGGTTCTATCTTTCATGTCTCTTTTAAAAATATCTGAAAGCAAGATTTCCATGTCTGTGATGGTGAGGATGACGATAAGGCATAGAGGTTTCTATTGGCTAATCAAGAGATATAATCTCAAATTCAGGCGTACTCTCAAGAGTAGAACAACCTGGTATATCAATAACAACGTCATCAACAACAATATTCTTAGAATCTGGTATGTCAGGAACAACCATCTCAACAATCGGTTCAGCAATTGAGTGCTCTACTCGATAATTAGTCTGAATTCTACTTAGAACGAAAAAATATTCTCTGGTTGCAACAAGGGCAGGTGTAGGAAAGGAGGTAACAACAACATCATATCCAAGACGTTTTCTTGGTGGAAGCATATCAAGCATAATAGGAGCAACAATACCCTTTCCATTATTTCCAGGTCCTCCTTCTATATATCCCATATTATTGATCAGTCGAGATCCTATCCCTGTAGTGTGTTTTTAAAAGCTAGGTTAAACAACACAATTATTAGTTTCAAAGCATAAATTGACAACATATTTCTTACAAAGGGAAGAACAAGGTGGAGAATAAATGGGTGAACTTGGTAGCTCAACAAAACCAACAATATTCTCACAAACAGTTGGATTAGAAGCAACGGTGGAAGAAGAAACAGGTGAGTCTGGCATCTCAACAACATCAATATTCTTCTCAACAGTGGTCTCAACATTTTGTTTAGCATTTTGCAAGCTCTGAAGAGTCTCATACTTATAAGTCAACTGGATTAATATGGCATCATAATATTCCTTAAAATCATGATATTCGTCAAACAATTAATTGTTATCTTCTTGGAGCAGAGAAAATTATTCATGAAGCTCATCACCGGAGGCCTACAAGTTGGCAACCTCACGAGTCTGCTGAGTATTTTCTTCCATCAACTGGATGACATTTGTGCTCATTGTTGTATGAGGAATGGATTTCACATATTCTTCCAATTCTTCAAGAAGGTCAAACTTCTCTTCACATTTGTTTGCAAGACTTTGAAAAAATCTAGCAGCAGTGTTCCCCATGGAAACAACCCTTCTAGAGTGCTCATTCACAGTAGTCTGGAACACATCTTCTGCATATTTCAATTGATTTTTTAGTCTAGAATTCTCTATCTTCAAGGAAAAATTTTCACAAGAGAGTACTTTCACCTCTTACATGATATCATAGACAAGATCCTTCTTATCACTAAAATCATCCACCAAATCTTGAAATATGGTTTCCATGGTCTACTCTAGGTCAACAATTTTCCTAGAATTTTCATCAAATTGCTGCAAAAGGATGGTTTAAAAGAGAGAAGCCTCTTCCAACTGGGTGTGGGTTGTATCTAGGTCATTTCTCAGGCATTGATTCTCATTATGCAACTATGCAATGACATTTTGCAAGGCACTAAATTCTCCATGAAGTCGACTGTGAGATTCTTCCAAGGCAAGAGCCTTCTTCTCACATATCTCCTACAATTTATGAAGCATTAAAGCTTCATCTTCATCCAACATTCCCATCGTCGATGGAGGGCATGATCCAAGAACAAATATCCAACAAAGAAAATTGGATGGGAATTCAACTATAAAAATAAGTCGAAGTCACATGTTCTCAACATACTCCACCAGTCGAATTTACACTAAGTTAGTCAGATTTATGCACAATTATCAAATTCCACCATAAAATGTAAGAGCCACACACAAAAGGAATTGTATTTTTGTTGAGTCGTCGATCACCAAGATAAGTTGAATCTCCTTCCAATCAGTAGCATCCACCCGAGTTTACCATACAAGGGTTTTCATTACACCATCCAAAATTATGTAAAGAGTTAAGGTGTATTTATTTAGTTCTCAAACATGGAAGTTGATTGAGGTTTGCATCATAGCTAGCCCAATTTCGATGGTCAACATCGAGTCAAACTTAATGCAAAAAGCGGTTTGTGAGGGTTTGTCGAGTCACTTCCTTGGTGAGACTCTTTTCGATCTAATCAAATATCCAAAAAAATATCTAGTCTATTCCTAATTTTGGGTCGAGTTCCAAGCCAAACCAAATTGAACTACCAGCCAAGTCAACTTTATTTTCCTAGTCGACAACAAACAAAGGCAAGTTGAATCTGGCTTCCTCTTCGACGAGCAAGAAATACTAGTCAGGTCGAGTCAAAGAGATCGATGTTCCTTCTCATTGTTCAAGTCGAGCAAGGGTTGAGGAGCCTTCTTGGTAATCAACAAGATGCACACCACAACAACTAGTCAACATCTGGTCAAACCCAGGTAATACCTCTTTGTTGGCCTTCAACCAAGTTTTGAAAGAACATTGGTCATGTTTGACCATTTTTGGGACTTTGACAGGCTGGTCGAAGATGGAGCGCCCAGGCAAAGTGGAGATCACGGGATCTCACTCATTTTGTGGGCTTTTTGAGATTTTAGAGTTTATGTAACAGGTATGGGATGTCGTCCCATGGGTTTACCCATGCTTAGGCCTTTTTTAAATGTATAAATAAGTAGCAAAGAGATGTAAGAAGTAGTTCGGTCTAAATTGGCTTTGTGTAAGAATATGTAAAGGTTGCTAAGTGCAGAGAACAATTGTTGGCTTTTGTGCATACTGTGTGTTGAGACTTGCAAGGCTAAGTGCAAGTGATTGTAAGAGGCTTTGTGTAGACAGACTGTGTAAGGCTCTGTGCCTTGACTTGATTTTGAGGAAGGTGGATCTAGTGCATTGTGCATAGATAACCTATCTAGTGTGAAGTTGGATCTTTGGCTTTGTGCACAGGAGTAGGAGAATCTAAGAAGATTGAAGAACACTAATAAATAATAAGAAGAAGTTGGTGGACGTAGCCCCACACTGGGGTGAACCACGTATATCCTGTGTTGATGTGATTTGTGCAATGTTGTTCATGTTGTTTATGTATTTATATGCTTAGTGCACTGATCTTGATGCATGTTAGATAGATGTATGGATGCTTAGTGCTCTATTGATGGTAAGTGAATGCTAGATCTGAGTTAATGCTAGGTGCTAAATGATTGGAAGTGTTTGATCTGATTATTACTGCGTTTTTCTATACTTAGGCTTTGATCTGCGATGTGAATGAGAATACTAATCTAATGCATATTGTGGGCTAAGTGATCTGTTAAGTTTTGTAATCATAGATCTATGTCCCATCTAGGTTGTAGACACCTGAGTCCTGCAATCCCCCCTACCTCTACCTTGAGTGAGACTTCATCTTCTTCGCAGGTGTTGCCGAAAGGGCCAATAGTTAGGGTTTTGTTGGTGCGTTGTTGAAGTGTTGAACCTTGGGTCTGCCCCTATGCCAACAAATGGTTCCGTTGTTGGGACCTGAAACTGTGATTGTTGGGAACTGAAGAAAAGAGAAAAATCTGTGCATAGATCTGTTGTTGTAGTGCGTAGTATTGTACTTAACTTGTGAAGCTCTGTGCTAAGAGAGAAGCCCGATATGAATAAAAGAGGTAAGATCTTAAAGAGTTTTGCTCTGGTAAAGGTAAGATAAGTGGAAATTTTTTCTTTGAAAGTATGAATCTAGGTATGTTTGATAGATTTTGTCCCAGTCTGAAAACTAGCTCAGAGTTAGAAGAAAGAGTTGATCTGAATAAATTTGATAAAGATAGAGAAAGATATGTTATTCCTATGCATAGAAATAAGTTTTGGACTAATAAGTGGATGCAGGAACCTAGAAAGAATTTTTGGAGATTACAGGTCCATCACTGTGATCCCAATGCACAATATAGGAGAGGCTGGAACTTGTTTAAAAGAAAGAGAGGATTGACACTATGTTATAATTGCAAAAGACCGGGACATCTTGCTAAGGAATGACCAGGTACAAGTCCTATTTGTCTCTTTCGTAAAGCTATCGGTCACGAAGTTGAGGATTGCCCTAGAATAATTGCCAAAGTTGAAAAGATGAACATGAGACAATCAAACTATGAAGAATATCAAGAGACTAAGGATATGTTAGTGAACTAGAAAGAATTAGAGACTATGTTATTACAAATGAAAGAAACACTGAATGATCACATAGACATCATTTTACCAGAGATATTAAAAGAGAAGCAGTGCATAGAAACAAGAATAGGAGACTTCGACATAGACTATGCCTTGGATGAGGAAACACATGTGAATATTATGCCAGAAAGCACTTGGGAACTTTTTGGAAAGCCTGCTATGGTTCCTTCATTGGGAGGGATATGATTGTTTAAAGGAAAGATGATAACCCTATGTGTAAGAGTTACTAATGTACCTATGATTGCCCATGGAACATCAACCGAAGATGAATTTGAAGTCATTAAGTTTGTTGAGAACATCACTCCTTTTGAACTTTTGTTAGGAAAGACCTGGATTGAGAAAGATCAGATCTGAAGGAAAGCAGAGGAGGAAGCTATAGAACAGAAAAGGCAAGAATTAAGGGACTTCATGGTTAGGAAAATAGTGCGACTAATAGAAGAACAAGAGAATAAATTGAAGCAACAGAGGACCAAAGAATTAGCTGTCTAAGTTGAAAGAACACAAGAAGGCTTAAAGAACCTGTCCATGCAGGAAAGAAGTGCATCCACCCCATAAATAGTAAGAAAAGAGGTATTACCTTTGAACCCTTTGAAAGACCCTCAACAGTGTGAAGTTACTATGCTAAGAGGAGATAAGAATAAAAATGGAAAGAGGAATCTAGAGACTTGGATCACAGGCAAGAAGGCAAGAAAACTCAGTAAGAAGAAAGCAAAGTTAGAAAAACTGCAGGAAGTTCTAGAGAAGAATTCGTAGGAGGCAAGATTGTAGAATTTGAACCTCATTGGAATATCAGAACCATGCATAATGGGACTTCGCCACGACGAAGCTATATGACCGTTGGAGGCGCCCCAACCATTAGAAGGATGCTCCAGAGCGACTAGAAACACAATTATTTCCAGAATAATCACCATTGGACCATTGAGACTGTGCCATAATGGATGTAATCATATTGATTGAGGCATTCGTGCCCGTTGGAGGAATCCATTACGACGTTGCTTATTTAACCCATCGGACACTGTGTTGGGACCAGTTTTTTCAAACCAAGATATCCGAGCTAATAGAGAATTGATTGCATACCGCGCTGTGATGTCTATACCTCGCCATTCATTCAATTACCTTGAGTGTCCGTTCGCCTACCCGAGTTATTTTATTACAAGTGTGAATGTGGGACGAGCATAATGCGCTAGAGAAATATGTGGAAGAGATTTTGATCGACCTCATGGATGAGAAAGTCATGTCTATAGGAATACAGGCATCTTCATCTAGTGGATTGCAAGCATCCCCCTCAACTGCACGTTGGTCTAGCTGAACCATGACTGAGAAAAGAAGCAAGCACGACGATGATCTGGCTAACGTGAAGCAGATCCTATCAGTCTTGCCTAACTACATCCCACCTCTGGCTGGTGTAGTTATCTGTGACAGTGTCCCACATGACTTTGAGTACACGCTGATCACTACATAACTCCCCAAGGGGATACGCACAGTCATACCTCAGTTGGGACTGATCCCAGCTCTCAAGATCAGTGACTTCAACCTCGGAGATAAGAATAATTATGCGATGCTTGCACCACATAGGTACTTGATGAAGACGACTGGGAAGAATCCTGAGATAGTTCCCCAGCCGTGGATTAAGGAGCTCGTGTGATCAATGATCCTAAGCATAATGAAGATCCCCCACTTCGGTCAACATCAGAAGGTTATCGCTTGCGTTAAAATCCTCCTATTATGCTACCATGGAGGGTATCTGTGGCTTGAAAAGCACATGACTATGGATATGGCACTGATCCACATGATCACTGGACTAAGCATGCAGGGACCGGACCCTTGCCAGTTCTACCCAAGGAAGACGTCAGATCACTTGTTGGCCCAACATATAAAGGAAGCCTATGGCAATGTAGAGAAGGGAAAGCGAGGCTATAAGGTAGCCTCCATCTAGGATGGTGTAGTGCGCCTACCTTGTCAGCTTATAGCTGGCAAGATCATTCAAAAGAACCATCTGACATAGGTCACAGAGTTCTTAGTTGACTTCACAGGGAAGTGTGTCGAAGGAATGTAGATGAACTAGGCAAGTTACCTCATCAATGAGTTGGAAAAGGATTGTCGAGAAGTGTAGGACCAAGGGTACGGGTTTCACTTCAGTTGCTTATTGATTTTAATCGCATTTGTTGCCTGGGAAATGCCAGAAGGAGAAACCTTCATGAAAGTTGAGCCATCAGAACCGTTGGCCGCGAGGTTCGCCACCTTGTGGTACACGAATGATATGGTGAATCAGTGGCAATCGAATGCGGTGTTCCACGCTTACTACCTACAACTAAAGTGCACCATTGAGGCATTCCCACAGATGACCCCGAATAATTTGCATCAATACATGCCGCTAGCGAAGTTCTGTGCAGACCGACACTTCATCTACATCACCACGTGTAGGGATGAAAGCAAGGAGGACCTCCAGTCTTATTATAAATTGACCGATGAAGACATGGAAGAGATCACTAAGGAATGGCAATAAAATTCCTTGTATCAGTCAAAGATGTAGAAATATTTGACCTCAACATCATCAGAAGTCCTTTGGTCACCCGGACTGAGTATGATGGATAAAGTAGCGCAAAGAAGAAGAAGAAAAAGGAAGAATTCCAAGACATAGAAACTGATGAGGAGGACAACGCATTAGATGAAAGTAGGCCTGATTCACCTACAGGAGGAGGAGGAGATGAAGTGAACCAAGAGGAAGGAGGGGAAGAAGGAGACAAGCAAGAAAAAGGTGAAGTGACACCGTCGAAGGATCCCCTCACCACAATAGAAGCATCACATAAGAGGAAGGTTTCCCCAAAGAAACCTTCAGCAAGAAAGAAGGCTCACACCAACAAGCCTTAGTCAAAGAATGTGCTCATAGTGGATGATGTTGATCTCATCATCGTAGCTATAGAGGATGCTTCAGAAGACATCTTGCAGAGACATGGAGAAAAGAAGGAGTCGATGTATGATAGGATAGAGAAGGAGCTCAAGAACATACAACAAGCTATCCATTTGAGCCGCGCAATCTCTATTGTGCCTCCTTCATCATAAAGTTTATAATTGGGGGATGAGCCCACCCAGTTACAAAGATTAGCAGATGCAACAAAGACTTGACTTCGTCGAGCCCAAGAAGAAAAGGAACAGGCTACATAAGCCATGAAGAAAGAAAAGGAGGAGGCCTAAGAGAAACTTCAAGTTGCGTAGTAGGAGAAATATGAAGTTAGGGCTATGTTCAAGGAAGACAAAGAGAAGACGCAGAAAGAAAAAGACCAGTTTCTTGCAGAGTAGACTATGGTCAAAGAGGCAGTGACTAGAGCACTTCGCTCTATGCCGGGCTTGGCACAGGAGGAACTAGAGTCAACTGAAATGAAAGTGGGGAAGCTCGCCCAAGCCATTCAGTAGCTTCAAGCACAGATCATAGAGTTAGAACTCCAAGAAGTACCTAGAACTCTGTAAGAAGTGTGTGATCAGAGGGAAGAAGCTTCCAAGAATGCAGTAGAAAGAATCGGGGCATTGGCCTTGGAGTGTAAACAATTAAGTGATCGAAGTGCGCAAACCTATGAGCACCTTGTAGAATATCCGGAGCTGAGGAAATTGGAAGCACAACTCTAGGAGGCGAAGCAGCAGGCATCCACCATACAAGCACAGATGAAGTTTCTTACTGCAGTTGAGAAGATGAAGAGGTCGCAGGAGCAGCGTGCAGTCCAGCAGCAGGTTACTGCCATTCAGAGCAAAGTCATGGAGGTGACACAGAAACTCCAGCCGATGCAGGGAGAAACATGCACGTTTTTTGAAGAGATTGAGGGACAAGTCTCATAGTTGGAATAGGTGGCCGCAACAGTGGAACAATGCCTGGAAGGGCCTATCATCGAGCAAGTAATTCAGGAGTTCACTGAGTAGGAGGCTCTAGCAAAGCAACAAGTTGAGGTAGCTCGAGCTAAGATGGAGGCCTTCGAAGTAGTGTTGCCCAGATCAAAGTGACTCAGGATGAGTCATAGGTGAGTGTTGGGGGCCTGTTGGCCCTCGACCAAGTTTTTAAAGAACATTGGTCATGTTTGACCACTTTTGGGACTTTAACAGGCTGGTCAAAGATGGAGTGCCCTGGCAAAGCGGAGATCGCAGGATCTCGCTCATTTTGAGAGATTTTTGGGCTTTTAGGGTTTATGTAACGGGTATGGGATGTCATCCGATGGGTTTACCCATGCTTAGGCCTATTTTTAATGTATAAATAAGTATCTAAGCAATGTAAGAAGTAGTTCGGTCTAAGTTGGGTTCGTGCAAGAAGTGCGGAGAACAATTGTTGGTTTTTGTGCATACTATGTGTTGATATTTGCAAGGCTAAGTGCAAGTGATTGTAAGAGAATTTTTGTAGACATACTATGTAATGCTCTGTGCCTTGACCTGATTTTGAGGAAGGTGGATCTAGTTCGTTGTGCACAAATCACCTATCTAGTGTGAAGTTGGCTCTGTAGCTTTGTGCACAGTAGCAGGAGAATGTAAGAAGATTGAAGGAGACTAATAAAGAAGAAGAAGAAGTTGGTGGACATAGCCCCACACTGGGGTGAACCATGTATATCCTATGTTGATGTGCTTTGTACAATGTTGTTCATGTTGTTTATGTATTTATCTGCTTAGTGCACTGATCTCAATATATGTTAGATAGATGTATGAATGCTTAGTGCTCTATTGATGGTAAATGAATGCTAGATTTGAGTTAATGCTAGGTGCTAAATGGTTGGAAGTGTTTGATCTGATTATTACTTTGTTGTTCTATACTTAGGCTTTTATCTGCGATGTGAATGGGAATAATAATCTAATGCATGTTGTTGGCTAAGTTCTCTGTTAAGCATTGTAATCACAGATCTGTGTCCAAGCTAGGTTGTAGACACCTGACTCCTACAACCCCCCCTACCTCTACCTCGGGTGAGACCTCATTTGCTTCACAGGTGTTTCCAAAAGGGCTGGTAGTTAGGGTTTTGTTGGTGTTCTATTGAAGCGTTGAACCCTAGGTCTACCCTTGTGCCAACACTCCCTGAATAATAATAGAATGCACTAGTTTTTAGATCCATCCAAGCACAATGAGAGGCTAAGCTAGGGTATGAGGCCAATCAATAGGATCGTCAGTAGTCAATCAACCTTCTATGATTTGATCAAACTTTCATTGACATCCAAACAAACTTCAGTCAGTCAAGTTCGATGATGAGAGTCTTTAACCAAAAAACTCAAGAAACCCTAGCCATCTCAAACATAGAAATTAAGGCAAGACTTTTGGGTATAACCCCATAAATATCATTCTCAATAATTTCATATGGGTGGATGCTCGATAACCCATATCAAGTAATTGGCATTTCTTCATTCGAAGGTGTTAGCACCAGAAGTCACTCCTTGATTGCGGCAGGAGTAAGCCTGATACCCATCAGTTTTATATGTCACAAATGAATAAATTGGGGTGGTTGAATGGGCGCAGACCCAGAAGAATATCGTTTTAACTCCTAATACCGGACCAGGCCATGCACGAACAAGTGAGGTCTTGATCTAACTTCTGTCAGTAAGTTGAGTTTAAACTGAGCAGAGGGAAGACATGATGAGAATAGTGAATGAGACTGCTATGGGCATCCGGCCTTCCAACAACTCAGAGAGGAAAAAAAAGACACTGAAATGTGCCCAAATGACACAGTTACAATAGTTGTAGTGACAGATCGACTGGATCCTCCAATTTCGAGCATCGCCAAGCTATTGTAACGACTTGACTGGATCCTCCAATTCCAAGCTATTCAGTGTGAGAGATAGAATGTAACATAGGAAAACTGATTAAAACTGGTGGGAAAATTGCAGTGATCAAACCTACATCATCCTACAACATCCCAACCCTCGACTGGATCCTCCAATTTCGAGTGTTTTAACACGGAGTTTACAAAGATGGAAAGAAGCTGACTTTCATTAAACAAGAAGTCTCAAATGTAAATACATAACCCTGGAAAAACCAGTGCTTCATCAAAACTTTACAAACGGGAGCCTAGCTCAATCATCAACCCTTACAAAAATACAAAAACTGAGTATATATACTCAAAGAAATTCGCCACCTTGGCAGCAGGAGGGTAACTGAGCCATTAAATTCCAAACTAGTGTGTGCAGGCTCTTCTGATCAGATGAGGACATCGAATCGACATGGCTCTTAGGAAATCTCTCGACAGGGTGACCTTGGGCAGACTGCCTGCCAGAACCTCCATGCCTTACATTTAAGGAGTGAGGCAAGGTTTCAACCACCTCCTCCCACTTTCATTTGCTTCTTGCAGGGATCAGGATCGAGGCCGAGTTTAATTTTCTCCTGGAGAATGCAGCGACCCCTCCTGCAGCTAAACCTAGCACTTTGGCCCTTTGCGTAGCTCTTTCTATCACCCCAAGTGACCACGGGCCGTGACCCTGCGCCTATCTTCAAATGCCCTTTCGACACTTCTCCTTTCGAGAAATTCCACCACACTAGCCTCCAGGATCCCCAGTGACTAAAACTGTGAAACGACCCTCCATATCGGCGGTCGGATCTGGCTCCTAAATCAACGACCACGATGATCCCTTGAAGGCCGAGGTTCATATTACTTTGGCACTTTCACTTTTACTATCCTGAAAGGCCCCATCTGCGGCTTTGATCTTGCACCGCATGTCTTTTCTGATGAATGGCTGTAATCTTTTCTTGATCAACGATATTGATTGCTTCGGGACTTCTCGCACCAGGCATCCCTGATGGATCTCTTCCTCATTTTCCAGGTGATTAGAACTTCAAAATGACTCAAGCACTGCCACCTGACCCCCTTCTTTAGGCCCCGCCTTTCCATAGAACCCTGGGCTATGACCGTGGGTCAGGCTCCCGGGGCTTCGCATTTCGCGTTTCAGGGCTTTGAAACCCAAGGGAGAACCCTATCCTCCCAACTTGTGATGCCTAAAAGGCCGACTCTCGGGAACATGCAATCGACTGCCACCTATCCCCGCAGGATCAGACGACCCAGATTAACTTGTGGAATATGGGTGCTTTGTCTTTGACCTCTGATCTGCGTTAAACCCTGGGCAACTTCATGGCCCCAAACACGCAATGACCGTCGATCTTGCCCCGATGAAAAATCCTCGCCGTTGAAAACAAAAATGCTCTCTTGCAAGCATTTTAAGCTCGAAACAATATTCTCTGAGTTTTGCGCTAGGTGCTTCTTGCGCAGGTCATGGACCTGGATACTCTTTTTCCCATGACAAGAATTGGTGATAACAGAAGGGATTAAATCCAAAAAAACTTCGACATTGTCTCATTTACATCTGAATTTGTTGGGATCTCGAGATCAAGAAACCAACATCTTTGATACCATGTTGGAATAGAGATTGAACACAAAAGGAGAATGGATCTAAGGCCGTAATGGTGTCTAAAGAAACCATATCACTAAAGAACAAGTTGCTCAATGAGAGTGAGAGAAGATCTCCCAAGATGATCTGACAATTGAGATGATGATAGATTGTTCAGAGGATCATCTATAAATAGGTTTGGTAATGGACTAAACTCAACAACTCGGGTTAAATCAGTTTCACCTGTCCATAAAATTTGGGTCCAGAATCCATAAGTGGACATGGTTAACCGAGTGCTTAATAAGTCGTCAACCCAAAGTGTAGCGACCCTCTAAATATAAACATCAAGGATTCGGTATTACTAAACATATGTGTGTTTGTGTGTGTGCATATGATAATCAAGCGTAACTCGTAAGTGCATGCAATCGTTTTTTTTAATAACAGATCACAATGAAGTAAGCATTTACAATAGACAAAATAATTAGTTTGACAATCGACATGTAACTTACAATTACATACAATAATTCAATCACCTACGATCAATTACATAATTGAATACATTATTGCACAATTTATTTAATTTATGAGTGCGTTCACTGCGCAACCATTAATGTAATTTTCTCCTTAAAGATCAAAGTAAGTAAGCACAAAATAATTTGATCAATAACAGTAAGCAATTCGAGACTGTAAATATTTATTTTAAATGCTCAAAGGCTAAGTTAAATTTTCAATCAATTTAGTTCGATACCAATTTCATTATTTAGTTTAACACCCAATTTACTCAAATTACAATATCAACTCATCGAAAACTTCTTATTGTACTGAATTCTAAAGAATTCTATTTAGTGGCGCAATAAGGTATAAAAGTGTAAGTATCCATTTATCTTACTTAGATTGTGCCACTGACACATTAACTCTTTTTGTACCAACTGCACAAGTCGTGAAATAACTCCAATAAATTATCAATACACCAATCAATTCAATATAAGAACCAATTTGTACTTTACAATATTTTTATTCCAATTTACTACAACCATGCCTGACTAATTTAAATTTTATAAACTCTCAATTCCTGAGTAATTAACGATAATTTATAGAGTAATTTCAATATATATAAATTCATAATAATATCTTACATTGTTACATGTATTAATGGTAAATGTGTTGAACCTGCGGATAATATATCTAGCTCCAAAATGACATACACAATTTGCAGAGAAAATGTGAGAAAAGAGAAGAAGGAGAGAAAGAATGGAAGAATTCTCATTAACGGAATGAATGAATGATAATTTACACATGATATACTTTGTATAACTCAAATAATGTGCATTGGAGGAGAAACGAATGTGCCATAGTGGTGGTATAGAGTGATATCGACACACACCAACAATTACGGGAGTAAACTGCCACCTAGTATAGTCTCTCTGGAAGTTACAGGAGTGAATTGCCACCTAGTCTGAGTTAACTAGTCTCTCAATGTTCAGTTAACTGACTGAAACAAAGTGAAGTGAGGATAAGATCAAGGAATCATGAGTAATGTGCTAGTCTGGTGATGATCCCAAGGACAATGCGCATTAGTTGGTGATGATCCCAATGTTGCATGATGATGATCTCAATGTGGCATCTAGACTCCACTCAACTGATCAAACTGAAGTGTGAATTGAAGAGAATATTCTCCTAGAGGAATATTCTCCCTAAACTATAGGAGACTGAATAATGACTAATGAACATAGGGGAAACCGTAGGAAAAAAAAATCCTAGGTGTGTGTGACGTATCTCTAACATTAATACCAAATTGAATGAATGAAGTTGATCCATTTATTATAATTTCCTTAATTCATCATTGATTTTCTATTACAGATTATCTTTATATGATAGTATTAATGCTATTTTTTGATCCTTACTTTATAATTAATCACAACATATAATATACAACTTGTATTATATATTCCTTATGAACTTTTGAATTAATGTAGTAAACATTTGTTAGCATAAACATATATATAGAGAATCTAATTGTTGAGTCTAAAGAAAATATGAAAAAGTTTGTGTCAGCATTCATACAATGTTGTGAAATTGTAAATGTGCTCTTGCAATATTTGAGAAGATCCATACTTGTTCAAGGCATACAATATGTCATTTAGCTCATACTTTGAGGTTCATTTATGATTTAAGTTGGAGACTAAATCTAAGTCATCCTATATCAATGTCAATGGTTTTAAAGTCAATGCGAACACAAAAATTGTGGTCAATTTATCTCTGGAAGATTATTACTTGATATATATCTAGTGAGATAAAACATTATTCTATCCTATAAATAGAATTTCGTTACCATTAGTGTAACATAATCTCAACCCTAGAATCATAACTACACCAGTAAAATATACTAGTCAAATTCCAACTTACAATCGTATCAACCAATAACACGACACAAACTGGTGCTTAATGGTCTCTTAGTGGAACAAGTGGGTGAATCTAATATCACCACTGGCCCCAAGAACCCGAGCTTGGTAGCCGCCTCACAAAAGCTTCGAGATACCTTTCACCAGCAAGTTCCCACGCATCCGTAATGACAGTGGAGCCCATGGTCACAATGTTCACAACGTGTCAATCTCATAAAAAATAATCAACTGCATGTGAATTCCCGAGTTTTAGTATTCTTCCATCAAGCAAACAACTTCAGAAGTTCAAATGAATATTTAATTCATAGTCAACAGGTGTCGGGCTTTACTAGTAAGGCATGTATCGACATACACCTGGCGAGAAAGAGACATGACCGGTTTATCCTAATCGCTACTTAGTTGAGCCTGCCAGACTAACTTAGGTTCCAGTGAACTCAAGTGAAAAATTTAAGGCAGGGTTGAACAAGAAGATTATCGTAAGGTTTTATTCGTGCTAAAATTATATCAAGAATGAATGTAGTGGTATCTATCAAGTTAAGAATCACACAGGAGGTTCAAGCACAAATAAACAAAGAATAAAGGTCACCACTACACACGCACTATAGTTTTTAGGGTTTCTTTATACTATTATGTAGACAAGACGAAGGTAGTTAAGATTATCAACGACAGATGTTGAAGGTCAGAACTATAGCAAGACGTCAAGACCAACTCAGTGTTGATAAGTTCAAATTCAAAAAGAAGCGGAGAAAGGAAGGAAAGTTATTCTATTGACTACGCCATTTATACTTATGCAGAGGGTAATGGATTATTTATTACTTCAGCTAGCTAGATTAATACATCTATGAGTTTACTATCATCTTATCACAGGTACCAACAAAACATAGAGAGATCATTTTCTCAATGATCACGGTAAGAACACGTTGTATTCCATAGTTGTAAAGGTTTAGATATCCTTATATCAGGTGCATCTATCAATCCTGTAAACCGATCGTGCAATCAAGTAGAATCCATCAGAATTGGCTTTAAAACACATAATTGTGTGACAAAGAGATTAAGAAAATCGTGCAACAACCAGACCATATAACCCTAACTGAAGGTGGTAGCTCCTCGTCGTAGTCTCACGACTTTTCACAATAGTGCACACCACAAAATCCTACTTGGATACAATATCTTTAAACGAGTAAAGTTGAAATACGAGAGGTCAAATTGTTTAAAATATCTTCGTTAAAAGTTAGGTTTTAACTCATAGCAATTCTCAGGATTGTTGGCGATTTAGCATATTGTCGATTTAAAACCAGAACTGAATTTACAGAAAATATACTAGTTTGAAATGTACCAAATTATATTCATAACTCATCGATTATATTAGAATACCAATCAACAGAGCCGATAGTTAGATTTTTTTCTTTCTAGTTCAGAAGGGACAAATTCCCAAACACTCAACACAATACATAGAACATATTTGACTAGATCTAATAGATCATATTGCCTCTATATACAAACCAAGAGGTATAAAATTTTATAAACATAAAGACTCAAGAATGCTAGTCAATTTTCTCTGTTCCTTGATGCTAATAGACATTATATTCGGTAAATTACAAAGGAATAAGGAAAACTGTATCAGTATAATCCTTTCCTTAAACATACAATATACAATTCAATTCAATATTCTATTAAACAGCAAAATAACTAGAACAATTAAAAATACCGTAACCATAATATGGTGTTATTGAAAAAGATCTTCAACTTGGAAATTTGTGCCTATCCCTTGCTTGCTAATCAACAAGACTTCATCAGTACCTCCTAGTCAGCGAGGGTAATCTTCTTCCCCCTTAGCCCCCCGATCCACAAAGGGGTGGCACATAGAAATTCAAAACAAGATAGTTCAAGCTTTCCCTTGCAACTAGAGGATTCCACCTCTTTGCAAATCTTGCATCCCAACTCACATGAGTAAACCAGTCATATGAAATTTGACAACATTTCACTCATCCAGCAATAGGGTACCTTTCTCCTTCCTCTTCCTTCTTTTTTATAAGGAATTTTGTCTTGACACTTGTCAATTCATACATAATTAAATAATTTTTAATAATTTAATTCAAGATTATTCACCCTCAAGACATGTCACACTTTTCCTCAAGTTACACATGTTTATTTCTTTTTAATAAAAATAGTTATGAATTTTCCCTCACATCCACAATTTGTTCCTAGATTTTCTCCTAGTTATCTCTTAGTTCCCCAATTTTTCCTTTATTGTATCTCCTAACTAATTTACAGTTGGAGTTTGATTAGGGACCTTCTCTTAGTTAGGATTTAGAGTCTAGATTGACTTAGGATTCTAACTGTATGTTGAAAACCCATTCTCTCATGAAATGATTTCTTTTAATTAATTTTTTTTATTAATTTCATGCACACATTGTGCACATGTCAATATATTTTATTCTCCCTATAATAGTTTTATTTAGTCTAAAATTTTCCTTATGCCCCTTTAGTATAAATTCATTTAGACATAACCATTTTAAACTTTCATTTTATTATGTTTCCAGTTTATAACTTAATATAATTTATTTTCTCTTCTAATCAATTCTAAGTATTCATTTTATTTTCTTTGGTCTTCTAGATTTTTTATTCCCTTATTAATTTATTCATGCGACGTGCCCTTCAAGACGCACCTACATGCTCCAAGGGTTCCACTCGCCATTTGACTTAGTTTGGAAGTTGTCTAATGCTTGGAGTCAATACTCCACTTGTTGACCTTGTTTGACACTAAGGGCTTACTAAGGAATAATGAATCTACCTTATTGCGTGCCCCTCAGAAATCATCGTAAGAGATTGTTTCAGTCTTCCCTCACAACATCGTGAACTTCTTAGGAACAAGGTAGTCATTAACCTTTAGTTCATGTCACGACAGGAGTGCTAATAGGCTATGACAAAGATGCTGCCACACCTCTCCCTCATCAATATGATATATGTGTATGACCCCTTTACTCCATATGTGAGTCAGATTAGCAAGCATCACCATTCCTGTATCCACTAAGAAAGATAATATTAATAACTCTTATACATGAAATCCATAACTGAAATCATCACAATACATGTGTAATAAAAACAAGTACTCATAATTAAAGTCAATAGTTGACTCCTTGACTCAATCCGGAGTCCAAGGGATTTGGTCAATTTCATCAACATCCTCATCATTTCACGTTTCCTACACATTCAAGAAACCTCATCATAATACATGTCAATGTTATACCTCAATATTAAGAACACATCATAATTTCAATACTCAATCATAGCATAACCTCATAATCCAAATCAGATAACCATGTACCATGTTTAGCTGGATCACTTGCACGCAAGTGTCCTCAAAGAATAATCAGTGTTATGAAAATGTGGTCAATGGAACTGGATTACATACACCCCCTCTTGTTTTAAACTTCGTCCCAAAATTTGTACAGTCTAATAATGAAAGAAAAATATAGTTGATATTAATCTATTTATTAAATTTCAAAATAAATATGGAAATTGTTGACGCATCTCATGTGCATCCTTCCAAGTGATAGAATGTGGATTATAATTGTCCCACTCTACCTTGACCTGATCAACCAATCGATGCCATAGTTTTCGAGTGTGATGGTCTTGTATGTGGATTGGCTCCACTATGAGTGCACCCTCGTCTGATACCTGCAATGAAATCAAATATATAACAAGTGATGGATCTGAAATATAATAACGTAAAAGTAAAACATGAAACACATCCTTCATACGCTTCAAAGAATCAGGTAAGGCTAGTTGGTAATACATAGGTCATTTCTTTTCTACAGCTCTGAAAGGTCTCACAAAGATTGGAGAGAGTTTAGAACCCTTTCCAAACTTAATCAAACTCTTATGCGGCTTTACCTGCAAAAATGCTTTATCACCAACCTCATAGTTGCGGTCTATATGATGTGCATATGAATAACTCTTTTGTCAGTATTACGCTTCCTTAATTATTTTCTTTATGGTTCACATCTGATCTTACATTTCCTAAATCACTTTTGGTCCCACTGGTCCCACCAGGACCCTATCTTCTAGTTGATCACAACTCAAGGGTTTCCTACATGGTCGTCCGTATAGAAACTCAAAAGGTGCCATCTTGATCGAACTCTGGTAACAATTATTATATGCAAATTATAACAATGGTAAAAATTATCCCCATCATTTATGTTGATCCATCACATACATTCAAAGCATATATTCTAAAGTTTGATTTGTTCTTTCCATTTTTCCATCGGTTTTGGGGTGATATGTTGTAATAAAATTTAATTGTATGCCCAAAGCCTCCTGGAAACTAGTCCAAAAACGTCCAATGAATACTGATCCTAAATCATATATTATCTTTCTCGGTACACCATGTAATATTACTATTTCATTAACAAAAATTCTAGCTATGTCGAGTGGTTGATATGTCGTACAAACTAGAATAAATGCGCACTCTTCGTCAAAGTGTCGACAACTACAAATATAGAATCATGTTTCCTTGTCGTCAATGGCAATCCAACAATTAAATCCATCAATATGACTTCCCATTTTGATTTAGAAATCGCATGTGGCTATAATAATATTGTTGGATGTCTATGTTCAACCTTCACTTGTTAACATTCAAGACATCTTGCTACATAGTTAACTATATCATATTCCATCCCCTTCCAAAAGAATTGTGGTTTAAGATCTGCTTTCATTTTCATGACTCCGAGATGAGCCATATACATTGTTCGATGAGCTTCATTCAAAATTAAATTTCTCATTTATTCATTTGGTGGTACATAAATTCTTCCATTATATCTTAATAGTTCGTCAATGTCCAAAGAGTAACCCTCATATCTAGGTATCTGTTGAGCGCTCAACACACCCTAAAATATTTTATGAAATATTTTTCTCTTTTGGGTACCACTTGTTTTCTTTTGTTATTCTTTCTGAATTGAGTCTGTTGTGTAGGGATCGTTAAGTTTGTTTCCATGTCTCATCATCAATCAAGTTGGATTTATTTGGACCTGTCAAAGTGAAACCTTTGTATCTAAAAAATAACTTGGCATTTTAACTAAGAATTCGCAGCTAAAATTGTGACCCATGCGCTTATGTTCAGTATCATCAAAATCCGAGCAGTAAAATGACCACATAGTAACAATAATTGTCGATCACTAATGTATCATCGACATCGGTAAAAAATGAAGTAGATCTGTGTTGATTGTTTGCGAAGAATTTTTTAGGAAATTGTCGATACCCCATCAGTGTCGGTGAAGTATGGAAGGGTAAGATACTAACATAGCCCATAATGAACCTCTGATCATCTATTATTGACGTATTTTTTGGAGTTGGTGAAATTCCAAAGATTTAAATGGTGGAATTTTTCACGTTGATACATTATCGATCACTGATGCATTTTCAGCATCGCCAAGTTTTGAGGGGGGTAATTTGGGAACACTTGTTTAAACATATCATTGATCACTAATCCCCAATACTCCTTCAGTATCAACATGGTAGGACTTGTTTGTTAAATAAAATATCTAACAAAAATCCCCGATCCCGAATAAAATCTTAGGCAAAGGAGCCAAATTTAAAACGTCGCGTGTCTCTATCGCATAGGCGCTTCGTACGACCTAGTTCATCCTAAGTGACTTTAGGTTTCCCTATGTCCTAATCGCATTTCCAGGTCATCATTTCCACATCAGCTCCATATGACAAGATGGATCGGCATTAGAGTTTTTTCCAAGATATATCAATGAACATTGTCTAAGAAAAAACGTCGACCCCCGATTCACCCGTTTAAATTAGTGGAATGATGGGACATTTTTAGCACAAAATAAGATCAAATTTTGTCATTTAATAGGTCAATTAATGGTTCACTCCGCATACGTTTGTACCCTGTGCTCCGACCAAATAATAGGAATTTGAAATGGCCGATGAATCACAGTATAGCCCGCTCCTGTGCCGCCAACCTAAAATTGCATTTAATCTTGAGCATAATATGGATCTTGGTGACAGATTTTGTAAAACTACACTTACGCCCTGAATTGAAGAAATGATGCGACAAGGTAAGTATTCTCTATGTTTAAATCACTAATATAGTTTCAAACGCCAACATTTTTCACACAAGTTTCTCATTTCCAGAGCAGTCGAAGAAGCGAAAAGAGCGTCTCAAGAGTTGCACTTGATTCTCATAATTTCAAAACCAAATTAATCTAGTGTGAAGAAGAGGTATGTGTTGATTTTATCACTTTGGCGGTCGCATTTTATTTATATATCACTATTCTCTCTGCAACACGGTGTCTAAGTCTGCTCTCTTTTCATAAAAATTACCTCCAACGAAGCCAACGACCAGACACTTTCCAAAGGCACCAAAATTGAAGGAAGCAGAGGTTGGTGAAGGATCTTCTCTCGACGCTGCATGGAAGTTGGAATTTTCTACTAGAGCAGAAACAGTCATCAAAACATCAACTAAGAAAGCATTTTCTCAGCCCCCTTCTTTTTGCGATACAGAAGCAAGCACTGAGTCAAAGATAATTCTCTCACAATGGGGATATTTTTGCAACAGAATTAACCAGGAATATTACCTGGAATTTATTTTCCACAGCGACTCAGATGTAAGGGTGCTCGACTACCAAGTTTTTCCAAACATCCAGCGGTCATGCCTGCATATGGTATCCTGTTGAACCTCTATATTTCCTTGTATTGAGACTATGGGGTGGTTAATCAATCATATAGGCATGATGAAGTGCCTAGTCAATGATGAGAATGACGGATGTGTTGGTGTTTTTCTCTCGACAGAGGTCTAGAAATATTACAATATCAGGGACCCGAAGGAGCGGTTAAACACAAATTTCGTAGTGAATTTCTATGAGTTCCATGACACCAGCTGATTAATGGCCTCCTAATGGAAGGAAGACAAAAAATTCACAAACCAGAGCAACAGTTGGTAGAGGACAACAAATCTAACGGATCCATACATCTATTTAATGGCTCTAATCTACCGATTATATGGGGAGAGAGATTACGCTAAGTTCTTGGAGGCATGGATGCCCCTGGCATACACTATGGCCATCTTCATGAGTAGCTTCAACTAGGAAGAAATCATTTCTAAAAATTTGAGCACTAACATATTGCAGGCTCAGACACCAAAGGATGGAGAAGCACTTTATTTTCACATGGATTCATATCTAGTAGACATAATCTGCACAAGGAATGTCTTCACTAGCATGAATCTGAGCTGGCATGTCATCGAGCTACCTGTACATGTCTACTTTAGCATCCTGTCGAAAAACAGGTACAAAAAATATTTTGCTATCATCTGTGATGAATTCATAGCTCTGGTTTATTTTATTATTTTCAAGAAAGAATGCCCAAGACTACTTGTAGCAGCCAAGAAAATGATTTCAAAAGTAGGCCATTGGTACCTAGAGGAAACCCACGAATTATATCAGGGTGTTTGGGGCCACCAACGCACCATATTTACTCCCCACTCATGTCCCATTCCAACTCGTCATAGGAGAATTCTGTTACCAGACCATCCCGCAGGGCTATAATGCCACTTTGGTTAAAGACAAGAAACGAGTCTTCATACCCTATGGTTTCCATGTAGAGTTTTGCATAGTGAAGGATACTGTGCAAGCTAAAAAAGAGGTTTTGATCCAGCTAGAATAAAGATTCCAAACAGGCCAATTTCACAAACATGACCCTAAAGGCCTAGTTCTTTAGCATGCATCACAAGTCTCTTCTTGCTAGCCATATGCACATGATAAGTTTGAAGACTATATCTTTATAGAATGTGCTCGGGACTGGGAGGAGGTAGTACAGAGAAAAGATAACCCAAATATGACTAGGTTAAAATCTATCAGTATGGATGAGAAAGTCGAAATGATAGAACAGACAGCTCAAGAAGCCCTCAGGGTTAGAGAAGAAAATAGGGCAGTAAAAGATGCAGAGACACAGAGGAGGGGGATGTTGTTGTTAGAAGAAGTTGAAAGAGGCATCCAGCAGTTAGAAAATGATCCTCAACTATTAGAACCTGTGAGGATCATCTTGATCGATCCAATCAACATCAGAGAGGAGATAAATGGCTTAGAATCAACCCCACTGGAGGAAACCTCCAATCCAGAAAACCCCAAAGTTCTATCACCATAGGCCAGATCACTGGTGACTATTCCAACCTAGCATGATATTCCAAGAACACCAGGTGAAACGAGTGTGCATAACACCCTCTTTGATCTAATTATTATCTATGATGATGAATAGAGCTCAAAGGTCTCTCTTATAACTCTAGTACCAATCACAGAGGAGAAATAACCAGGGGAATCATTTGCACCAACCTTCGATGCTTCGATTCTAAACCCTCTGCAAGGTGACTATGAGGCTAATATTACCATAGATATTGAATTTCTCGACCTATCGGGAACCCTGAAAGACAACTCTGAGGATGAGCTAGGTTCTAGTCAACAAGAAGAGGAATTGTAACAACTAGAGATCGACACCTCAACATTCGATCACTAAGTAAGTGTTGATCCTATGATTGTCTCTCCAATTAAGGTCAATACCCCACCAGCCGATGAACACCAGATGGATGTCGATCCATTGGAACATACATAAGTTTCCCCTGTCAAAGAAGTACAATATCCGGTCCTAGAGAAAATATATATGGCAGGGAGCCTGGGCAACACTTTGACCCGGGGATACCAACAAATCCATGATCTCATGGATGAGGTCATCGATATACATGATATTTCTTATGACAGGAAGAGGAAATCCATAATGAGGAGAAAAACCAAGAAAAGGAGGCTCAAGATGGATAGCGTGATTCTCATCACCATGGAAGAAAAGCTGCTCAACATAGAAAATGCGAAGACATCTGAGCAAATCAGCGCAGGGATGGATATCACTGATGCCATGCTGGATCAAGAAAATCTATATGAAAAGGAACTGGGTGTATAAAATAAGGAGCTTGACCATCTGCACCATCTGGAGAAATATTACCAAGACATAATGAAAGCAACAATTTTTCTAAAGAGTGAATTACGAGATGCATATGCAAAATTCATGAGCGAAAGGCATCTCTTCACTGCATGTGTAGCTGATTTTCAAGAAGACGCTCTTATGGAACTGGAAAACTGTGAAGACGTGGAGAGATGGTATGAAAAGGCATACCAGGCTCTAGAACGAATCAATTATATCAGTGCAGTACAAAAGGGTTGAGACACGGAGGAGCATGGCATCTGAGTGCTGATGGATAGCAACATCTCCTAGATCAGGAAGGCAGTCGAATAATGGGTAAGTATGGACCAAGAACCTCATCGAAATATACATAAGAAGTGGGATGAGTGTGAAATAAGTTGGAAAAATATCACTCGGGAGATGAAAGACATTGGGCTCCCAGAGGTCAGCTCACCCGAAGACTTTGTTGACATGCATGACATAGTCAAACGACATGCCGAACATGACTCATTGTGTGAAGTAGAGATCACGCAGGTGACGATCATGGCACTGGGTTAGGTACAAAATTTTATGGAACATCCGATCAAGGATCGTGCAATTCTGTAGCGTTTAAGTGCCAATATGATCAGATATAGAGAATGTGAAATAGAAATAAAGGAAACCCTCTCCTCCCTAATGGACCAACACAGATTCTCATATGATAATACATGCGAGGATCTCTTCATCAAATGGTCAGAGTACAGGAAGAGTCATCAACTCTCGTAGAACCACTAGACAATCTCAAGAGAACAAAGAGATCAAATGCCACGTGTCCTTCTTTTGTTTTACTTAACACAAACTTTTATTGGCTATTTTAAGTTAGTAATTATCTATAAATAGGGAGATCAACCTTTTGGGAAGGGTCAATGGTTTTGGGGAAGGACCCTCTTTTTTGAGAATTGTAAAGAATTATTTCTGAGCAACTTTAATTAAGAAGTTTTGTTTAGAACCAAAGACAAATTTTATTTTCATCAAAGGTGTTATGTGAATGGATTGAGGAGGAACTACTTCCAACTTTGAATTTATTAGTTGATGTTGTAATGAGTATGAGTTTATGAATATATTGATAAGTTATATTTTTCAATACTTTAACAGATATTTTGTTCTAAATGATGAAAAACGAATCATTGTGTTAATATGTGATTGATGGTAGTGCTAAGGAAACTATTTTTCTTGCACTCATCTTATTGCATGTGTATTTTCTTTCAATAATTGCATCTCAGTCAGTGTGAAATACTAGCAAGTTAACATATTATTACTAGACTTGTAATATGTGTGAATATCGTTGTCTGCATGCTAGAGCACGAGGGTTATCCCAGACTCAACCTTGTTCAGTAGTTAAGAATCCCCTCTATCAGTTGGTTTATACCATCACACCTTACTTTATCAGACTCATCTAATAAAAGAAAAGACAAAAAGAGAAACGTTTAATCTAAAGGAGGAACTTTCACAGAAAGATATCCTCTCAATCACTAAGTAAAGCCCATTGGTAAATTGGCTAGATCGAAAGATATGGAGAACCATTCCACCCATCAAATGATGCAGAGTCTAATTGGGCCTCTAAGGAGGGTTTGGCTCCTATTGTTGGGTTAAAGGGATCTCAGACCCCTCAACAGAATTGGCACTAGAAGGAGGGCCTAAATGAATGAATGGCTAATGACATTTCTGATACATAGCCTACAGATTCAAAACAACCCACATGCATGGCTAGTCATTCTCAAGACATCCCACATACAGAGAGTACTCCCAAAATGAGTAACTCACCCCAACACAAGGAAGTAGAACACCTATTCCCTTAAATACCTTACGCTCTTCCCCACAAGGAGTTGAACCAGTTTAGAAGAATCACAAGAGCTTGTGCTCGACAAATTGGATCGTTACCCTTAGATATGTTACTTCATCGTGGAAAACAAGTAAGAAAACTAGTTTTTGACACCCCTAACTAGGGTTTTGTTCACACAATAGAAGACCTGATAGATTTTTCCCTCACTAAGATCAAACAACCCCTTAATCTAATCCCCGAAACACCACCTGGTAACTACTATGAGCATGATGATTTTGAATTTGACGAGAAAGGGTATAAATTGGATCGCTCAGCCTAAGAATCGGATGACATGGAGGATAATAAAAATAATAATGAAGAAAGGGGAAATCAACCTCAAAATAATCAACCATGGTTGGCCGGATATGCTCTGGCAATCCCAGGATGGGTACATAACCTCCCCCGACATCTAGAAAAATTACTTCCCAAATTTGACCCTAAGACCTTCGGATTGCCTGAAGACCATATTAAAAAGTTCATACTAGCTATAAGACTAATGAACGTACAACATGAGGATGTGGTGTGTAGGAGTTTTCCCTATACCTTTGAGAATTCAACCTCGAATTGGTATTTTAACTTTCCTGTTGGATCCATAACTAGTTGGAGGAAGTTTTAGAAATATTTCTTAGACAAATTTGTAGAAGAAACCACCACAAGAGCTTTAATGGATGAAATGTTCACTGCCACCATGAGTTCAAAAGAGAAGGTTAAAGACTTCAATCAATGGTTTACCACTATCCTGAAAAAATTTCAACCCGAAGCTAAACCTACTAAGGAGTTGCAAATTGAGGTATATGCTAATGCTCTCCCTGCTTCCATTTCAATATTTGTGAAAAGGGCTGCCAAACATACCCTAGCTGAAAATTTCAAGGAATCCAAAATGATTGAATTTGGGCCAGGTCTCACTAGTTAAGAAAGAAGTTCAACCTCCACCTAGGAGAGAACTTTTGTTGACTATATCCTCGAGAAAAAAAACAAAACTAGGTCCCAAAAAATGAGGTGGGGACATATAAGACCTACAAAGGATGATAAAGAAACTTTTGAATGAAATCATAGACATGAAAAGAAGTGTCGGGGAAGAAAACCAAGGTCAAAATCCTTATAAACCCTTTTTAAAAAGAAACCTGCCTTTCAAAGCAATTGAACCTCCCCTTGCCAACTTAAACATCGACATGGGTAATGTAGCATCTGACTCCTTTTGTACGTAGAATCAAGAGAAACATTTTGAAAGAGATTGTCCCCAATGGGTGCACACTATGAATTTAATGGCTAATCGGTTCCTAGATGAAGTTTCTCTTACCAAACAATCAAGCGGCTCGGCGATGAATATCACCGATCAGGAAGAAGTTGAGCCACTGGAAGAAACAACCATGTTGTTGTGGGATCCTGACTTGTCGATGCCTCTTGACGATGTATTTGAGGTCTAGGAACCACCTGTTGAGGTTTTGGCTGTACAAACATGAAGTAAGGGTCAATCGGTCCCAAATGATCCCACCACCGTTGATTCCTTTAGAGGGAAACAAACAGTCGATCACTCAAAAGAACCGTCTGTCTCCCAAATAAATCCTATAAACATAAACACACGGGAAGCACCTAATATAGACTACAACACAGTAGAATACTTAAATAAGTTGAAGGATAATGTGTCAGTCATGGACATGTGCAGGATTCCCCAACAAAAGTATTTTTTGTTACATGCCTTAAAGTCAATAGAAGCCCCTATAACGAGAACTGAACTAGGTGAGGTCCCATCTCCCACAGATTTAAAGAATAAACCAAATGTGAATTCTTTCTCTTTAAAAAAAAGAGGAAAGTATTTTGTCCCACCTTTTATTTTAATGTTTGAAGTCTTCAATAGAAACCTGCATAATTTCTTAGTCAATTTAGGGGCATCCTCCAATGTCATGCCATTGTCAATTTGCAAGAAATTGAACGCAATCCCATTCAAAAGTGACAAACACATTATACAACTAGGCATAACTCACGTAAAATTTATTGGGGAACTTAAATATGTCATGAAAAAAATGGGTACACACCCAAAATTTGTTCAAGTAATTGACATAATTGTAGTAGACATCCCAGAAGCTTATGGGTTGCTACTCAGTCGAGATTGGTCTGTGAAATTGAATGGATACTTTAGTAGGGAATGGGATCACCTCTGGTTGCAATTAAAGGGGCATACAAACATGATTGGGATCGATAGGGAAATATATCTCAAACATATTGTCACTTATTTGGAAGCTTTCTACGAAACCTCGTCAATAGATTTCCCCGTGCTAGAAAACTACTCCTGCGATTCTGATTTCGACAATTTCTCCCCTCTATCATCTGATGTACCTCTCACTCAAAACTCTGAAATGACTTTGCGAGTGAATATACTATCATCCATAGAAGAAAACATCTTCTGTTAGGAGCCTCTGTTGGAAACAACATACAAGGAATACACAGATGAGAAAATAACTAGGCCTAAGGAAGTTGCTAAATTTTGCTCTCACAATTTTGGATGATGTACTTTGATGGGTCTAAAACACAAGAAGGGTTGGGAGCATGATGTATTCTCATTGAACCAAAGGGGAAGTGGATTTTCTTATCCTGCATACTAGAATTTGAATGCACCAATAACATTGATGAGTATGAAGCTCTAGTTTAGGGACTAAAGAAAGCCATAGACTTAAACATTAAAGAACTAGAAGTTTTTGGGGACTCTAAAAATATCATTAGGCAAGCGAATAATATTATCCATTTCAATTCATCCCACTTGGGAAATTACCAACAAGAGGTGCATAGACTAATAGAACATTTTGAGGCCTTCAATATAACTATTGTCCCCTGAACAAAGAATACTCTTGCTAATTCCCTAGCCATTGCAGCCTCAAGGTGTTTGTTAACGATTAAAATTGTAACAATGAATTTTTCCTGCAAAGTATTGCTAAAGCCCTATTATTTAAACTATGCTAATAATATAATACTAGTATGTGGGACCCCCTTGTAGACTAGAGGCGCAAAGATAGGCATATCACACATTTTGTTGTTGTTGTTTTGATGGTGCCTACACAGTCCTACATGGTTGACAATGCAGTATTGGTTTCATTTTGACATAGTAATAGGTGGATGATGCATTTTATGGAATGCTTCTGCAATTCAAATCATTTTTTGTTATGATGGGCATATATTTACAGTTTCTATGATTTAACCATGTTACTAATCATTGTCATTGATTACCTAGCCACATATATACAAGAGATATATTAGTGATAACATAGTCAAAACAAAGAAAGAAAGACCTATGAAAAAATCCTAAAGGGGAAAGTATCTATGTTTGAGATATGATAAAAGGTTATATGCAAATTCGAATGGAAAAGTAAAAGGATGCTAGTGTTAGTCCTAGCTATTATACTATGGTTGGTTAGTGGCTATGTGATTTTAATTAGATTTGATTTGGGTGCATATATTATTGCAGTATGTATGATGGCATAGAACTTGGAAAGGGTTAACATGTAAATGTCTAGCTGGTGCACTATGCAAAGGATATTGTCGCAGATTTCAAATGTTTGGGCATTGAATACATGGTTTAATTGATTGGTGAATGTTTGGTTGTCTCGTACTTCGAATTGACTAGGCCAGGAGATGGAAGTGACGTGCATTTACTGCAAATCATTGTTATCGAACTAATCGTTGGGTGCAGACACTAACAGATCTCCCTAGATCCACCTAGATCTAGAACAAAATAGGACAAAACATGACGCTTTCCTTAAGTTTTAGATATTGAATTTACTAACTAAAGAGGGATGAGTGACATACCATTTAAATGTCGCTTCCTCTCGCCATCGCCATCCTAGCTCCGTTCCAACACTCATACAATGATGAACCTGCAAAAGAATGCAACCAACTAAAGTGATAGTAATAGCATAAACTCAATATAAACCTATGTATGTGATCAAGGAATCATACAATAAAACACAACAAGCTTTATAGGAAAGAATCATATTACTGTATCATATT
>SNQJ01S0029923.1:77885-93762 GCA_010110895.2 Picea sitchensis
TTCCAACTTTCCTTCATTCCCCACACACTTCTTTCTCCAAGGATTCTGAGACCATGGATCTGATAGCTACTCACAATCTATCTTGACAAAGTAAATCTCAAAGCCACTCCAACCAAGCTGATAATTCCAAGCCAACCAAAGCTAAGCTCAAGAGCCCCCCTTCTCCATGAGAGCTCCTCTCCTTTTATAAGTTGAAGAGGATAAGGTGAGGAGGTTAGGATGATCCGACTAAATCATGAAAGCGAGTAAGATCCATGCCATTCGGATGCCACCTCACCATGGAAGTTTCTCCTTCTAGAAGATTCGAGAAAATGCTCATTTTTCCCACGTGTAAGCATTCTCGAACCCTGCTTATAGTGCAACCTGTGAACTATTCACACCCTAGTTATGATGCAGCCTACGAGAATTAGGCATTATCGCACCCTAATACATAGGCAGCCTGTGAACTTCCTTTTTTATAAGGTTTTTACACAGGAAAAAGCAACTGCTTTTCTCAGGAAAAGTTCTTCTCCCTTCTCTCTTCAGGAACTCAGGCCACTGACCCCTCTGAAGGAAATAGATAGGTTTACATCATTAACGGTCATAGGGATGACAAAAATAATGTGTAACAGTCACTCCATACTCCCCCTATCAGCTGTCACCCTAGCATTGTTCCTTGTTCCATTTTCGGTTTGTTGGTTGTTAAGCTCTGCATTTCAGGCTCTTTGAAAGAAGAAGGCTCGACTAACTCACCCTTTTAATATTTTTTTTATAGGTATGGTTCTTTTTCTCTCCATCCATGAAATTTTCTCTGTGTGTGAACAAATAATGGATCATTAATGCATGGATTTGTGTGTTCCTGAGAATTTCGACAATGTAAATGTGTGTTATATCTCTTTGAGATGACTGTAAAATGTTTGGGATTGCAAGAAAAAGAATTGGGTTTTGTTTAAGTTGTGCATTGATTGGTTGCTTGGTCGGTTTAATATCATGATGGGAATCTGTGGATAATAAGTGAATTTGGTACATATCGCTTTGTATTAATGGTGGAGGGTTTTGTTCTGTGTATTATCGTCTGTTTTTCCCTCACAGCCATGATTGTAACCCTTATCTAGTCGCATTCACATTTCCATTCAATTGTTGTGTTATTTCTCTAAACCCAAAGTCATGGTCGTGGTCTCATTCTTATTGTCCTTTCACCGAAGTATCCCAAGATCCAGTCTCTAGGTGGCCATAACATTAATATTTATTGTATGGTTGTGGGGTGATATAAGTTATACCTCGGTGTTATGCGTCCTCATTGGTATTGTTGTTCGGTTGTTCATCTCTCCGGGTAGTGGACAGAGAGGTTATATCTCAGTGTGTTCTTTTAATAAATGTCACTGTTCAAATAAATTCACCTCTCCTTTACAAGTGATAAACACACTATGTGCATTGGTTTGTTTACCCTACCCATCTTTACTTTCCTCAGGTATTAATCATTGGTTATGTTTCCCAGAATGGGAGTAATAAGAAGACTTTGTGGCTTACTATTGTGTCTATTTAGAAAGGTATTTTTGCCTGTGGTTGATAAGTCTCTGAATACCCCCATTTCTTTGTGCTATTGTTAGAAGATGAACATTCTCTTGATTGTCTCCCTGCATTTTTTTTGAACAGAGACCAATTTTAATATTCAACTGTCTTTGCTCCCTTCGAGAATCTTCTTGGTTGTCAAATATTGGTTTATCAGTGGAATGGTTAAGGAGGTTTTCCATTGAGTCTCTATCTCATCTTTATATGATAAAATTGGTTGAATGGATACCAATGGGAACGGGAAATTAGGTATAGTCGAGGGTTGTCTTCTTTTAATTATGGTGTTTTTACTAGCATGGTCTTTGTTGTTTTTGTTTTGTCACTTGGTTGAGCAAAACAAGGGCACTTACAAGTCTAGTTGGGCCTCCTAGACAAGACGAAGGTTAGTGTATGTATTAAACAATCCAATCACATGAAATTTAAAAAAAACTAAGCTAGAAAAAACTAAATAAATAACTAAGGAAATAAAACTAAAATTCATAAGAAACTTTGAACCAAAATCAATCAACGAAATGACCAAGATTATGCCACAAATGGATAACTATATTAGTTGGCAAACACTGTAGTGAAAGGAGGTCTTATGGATCCCCTATTTCTCCTTGGGAGGGATCTTGAGTCCCCTATTTGAGAGCTCTTCTTACAATAATAAAATAGAAAGAAAATGGTGAAGAAATCCAAGCCTATTCCCTCAAGTGGTGAGTTGAATAGCTTATTGGAATGTTGCTAGAATGCTCCAAGAAGAAAAGAGGTTTCTTGAAGGAGGATTAAGGCAACATAACAATACTATGAGATTCTTAAATTCTTAGGGCATCCATGGCCTCCATTTATAGCATGTCTTTGAGGAAATATCCAACTAGTTCTTAGTGTGGACAATGGGCCCTTTAGGGAACCCTTAGGTCTTTGACCATCCCCCCATTCGAATTCATCTCAGATTTGAGGGTCAAATCAAGTTGGGAGTTGGTCCAAAAGTGGGTGAGGGGCCAACAAGAACCATAAATGAGACATTCATAGGAGTGCACATATTTTCTCATACACAATCGTGCATATGGTGCATTGTGCGCTCTACGGGTTTCTTTGGCCCGCGCACTATGTGCATGCTTCCTTTAGTGTTTCAGCACATGTCAATTGTTTGACTAGTTGTATAGTTTTTGCCTCTTGGAAATGCATTTTTGGTGTTGCAAGTGAACTAATAGGTGTTTGGAGATGCTGTACTCCTATAACCATTTGCATGCAATGTTGCAGATGAAATTTCAGTGATAATAGATGACCCCTGATGTGTGAGGTTAGGAGCATACGTATAGCTGAAATACATCAATGTTTCTTCTACTGAGAGTACCATTGTAATGAAGAGTGTTGATAAGAACTTGCAAGAGAGACCCTGTCGGAGGGAGAGGGGAAACCGTGGGACCCAAACCTTTTTACAAACCTTTCTCTAGGTAGAGAAATAAAAGCAATATAAAAATGAGGTGGGTATGCCCAATGCTCGTGTCATGTAACTCAAAAATGTAAGACAATAATTGAAGTTATATGTTGATGTAGATAACTACAGTGCCCTCTGGGGTGGTTTGATAATGGAAGATGACAATTCTAATGGTGAACATACTCTAAAAAGAAGCAAGGATGTCTGTAAAAATTGTCGATGACTCAGAGGCATTGATAGCCTAACAAATTCATAGGTCTTCTGCTAATATAAAACAACTGCAATAGTCACATAGTAAGATCCACCGTAACATGAGATTGTGTTGAAGTCGAATGTTATGGGTTCAACGAAAATAGAGATCAATGATGGTTCTCTCTGTGTCATCCAAGACTCCTCATTGTAAAGGTAATGAGAGTCAAGATACTATCTCCCTTCTAGAAACTGTGTTGATGTCAACAGAAAGGGAGACACGATAAGATTAGTAACTAATAAGGAACATGAATGAAGTCAAGATGCGGTGAGACTCAAGAATTCCCTTGGTTGGGGGTGTGCTTGAAAGATGATTGGCAACAACCATGAAACTGTATCTAGCATCAGGGGGATGACTAGACACGGGGTTAAATTGTGCCAGAGGCGTGACAAAGTGGACAAACTCAGAGATCAGGGGTACATGGACTGTGGGATACTCAGGATTTATGGATGATGTCAACATGAGTAGAGGAGAGTGAATGCCCCAACCAAGGGCGATATGGGTTTCTTTGCCAGAAAAAATAAGTTTGTCAAGGGTGACAACAAAAAGCTAAGTAAATGCCAGAAACAAAGGCTTTTTACAATTACCAAATAAATAAAGAATAATTTGGGATGAGTGTACAGATACAAAAATGGGTGCCCGAGTGCAAGATGGCTTGGCCTATGAGGGTGCAAGTTTCATGGAGAAATGGTGGAGGGTGGGGGCCACATGGGTGGGTTTTTGAATGAGGTAAATGAATGGAGGGAAATTTGTAGATGGGAAAACTGATTGTTGATGAAATGGAGGTTTAATGATACTGCATAGGCACAGTCAAAATAGAATCATGATGAGATAACCTGCGAGCCCATTGGGAAAGCCAGAAAAATGATGAGAAGGAGTATGTGGTTGATTCATGGAAATGCGTAAGACTATCAGGACTCCCATCCCTAGGGGGTGAGAGCAGCATGAGTGTCAAGGTGCCAAGGGGGACTATGAATGGGACAAGTCATGTAGGGGAGAGTGCTACCGGGTGATAGTACCAAAAGGTAGTGGAGGTGAAAGTACTATAGAGCTAGATGTGAGGATTCTATAGGAAAATGTCGGAGGGTGTGACTGGGAGATGCGATTGATATTCAGAGGGAACAATTACATGCCAATGTCGATCATATACCTGAAGGGGATGTGTTGGTTTGTGATGACCAAGTACCTACACACATTAAAACTAAATACCCGATGTGAACAATATCTGAAGATAAAGAACATATAACAGTTATTTGATAATTCTGAACATGAGCATGCATACCTGGACCTAAGGGTTTTAAATTTGGTGAATATTTTTTATAAATGATGATTGCTGACCAAGTTTTTCTATGTGAATGCAGGTGATCAGTTCAGCATGCCATTCCATTGGAGGGAGTAGGAATGGGAGCGCCTCAGGGAAGCGATGAGAGAGGAGTCGGGCATTCAAAGACTCTTGGCAGCCTGTGGGCTGCTCAAGTTATTCGATTGTCTACTAATACGGTTGTAGGAGTACCTACTTTAGTATCTATTGTCAATGTGGAGCACTGATATGCAGTGTTTCATTATGTGGGGTCAGCAGCTGACATTCTTAGCTATTAAGGATGTGTACTTCTTGACGGGGCTCCCCTTTCGGGGAATGGCCCTACCAGTTGACCCCCAGCTACCAGGGGATGTTAGGTTGATAGACCTAGTGCATGATTATTACTCAGGGCCGAACCCAATGTCGGGTTTGGCTATCTAGTTTGAGGTGATGGATGCGCTTTTGCATTAGTGTATCGCAGCGATGATTGTGAGGATCTATGGATCCTTAGCTACTCAGCGGATTAGTGATGGTTAGCTGAGGATTATGTAGAGAGTTTTGGATGGAGAGGATTATGGGGCTTGATGTTGCATGCCAAGATGATGGGGCAAATTCACCAATGTCAGACCACTGACTACGGTGATTTTTCCTTTGGATCTATCTTGGTGGCATAGTTTCTGGAGAGGGTGCCCATGTTACACCCTAGAGTGTTGTTGCTGGCTGTAGGGCCACATGAGTTGCTACCAATGCGGTGGGCATCGATTTTGGTATGTCATGGAGGGGGGAGGGAAAACACTATTTTATGACCACATTGGCACAGGTGTGGTGCCATATGCCACATATTATACTGTGGTTCCCATATGGTGGGATGGATTTTAGGCATGACCCGGACATGGTATTGCCTCTTGGAGAAGATTGGGACCAAAGACGTATGTCGATGTACTTATGTTTTTTTATTTTGATAGTGTAGCATATGTTTATGTATATATGGATGTTGATCCTATCTTTGCTTTTTATGTGTGTAGATGTGGGGCCACGAGGCCGAGAGGCAGAGATAGTTGGAGATTCGGCTCGCCAGGGGCCAGTGAGACTGCTGCGGGTGGGAGAGAGATGCCGGAGGGACAAGGCTGGGGAGAGGCCAACAGATGAGGCAAGAGACAACTGAAGGTGCGTATTTTATGATCTAGGTGTAGGGCCATTTCATTCTCCTCAGGTAGAGGTCGACAGGGGGTTAGATGATTTTCGATGTCGGTTGGAGGTGGTAATGCATGGTGTGCTAGAGGGAATGTGGTCCCACATTCAGAACGAGAGAGTCCTGGAGTAGTGTGTGGGTGGCCCTGCAGAGTTGCGGACCCTAATCCATAGAGAAGCTATAACATGGGCGGCGATGACTAGGTGACTGCCCCCTGAACCTGGAGGACCCCCAACTGGTGGGGTACCTCCTATAGATAGAGAACCTGGTGGTGGCGCTATGGGGGCACCATGCATGTTGTTTGTATATTTTTGTATTTATATAGGTGTGGAAGCCCATTTTGTAGAGGGTAGTGTGACACCCATTTTGCACCTATAGGGGTGGGGGGGCTCACTTGCCTACGGACGATGTACATGTTGTCCTATCTTCTAAACATTTGTGACACATTGATATATATATATATATATATACATGTTTGGGATCTCTATGATGTTTACATATGTTGATGTTTGTATGATGTTTTTATGTTGTCCAATATATATGCTGTGATAAACATTTGATGATTTATGTATGTGTGATGATTTCTTGATGTGATAAATGCCAACCCAATACTAGGTTAGCCATGTTATCTGCTATTTGATTAAATTGTCATGGAATGAGTGTGAATGTAACTGAATCAAAATGTCGAGATAAGAGTCTAACTTGCAGGTGTTTGTGAAAGAGGAAAGGATCACAGACACGGTATACATTGTTGAGCTACAGGATGACGAGTTAGGAATCTAATAAGATGCTAGGGTGACAAATGTGGTGGTGAATAGCCTCGGTGAGGAGGCCAATGATGACTGCGTATTCTACTTGGTTGTTGGTTGCGGAGCCCAAACATATTCTGCTAGAGTGGAGCAGTTCATGTGAGGGGGTGTAGAGGGCCCAAGCAGTCGAAGCGAGATTCCATGTACAGTGGCTAGCTCCATCAGCGTAACCAATGTGGTAGGATGATGGAGGATACATTTGTCAATAACACTAATGGTAGATCAGAGATGAGGAGTGGAGGAGAAAAAAGAAAACTAATAACTCTACAAATGTGTACAAAGAAAAAACCTAGTGTAGTATGACTACGCTCAGGCGTAAAACTTCTTTAGGTACAACCTGTTGAAGGGCTCTTTGAGAGGGTAGCCTTCTGGCGAGGCTAGGATGTATGCGCCTTTAGTGAGGCAGTGTCAGATGATGTAAGGCCCATGCCATAATGACTCAAATTTCCCATGACCAAGAGTATCATGAGCGATATCGTAGGCTAGGATGAGATCTCCTTTGTTAAATGAGCGAAGGTTGACATGGCGGTCAAAATTGGCCTTTGAACATTTTTTAGGTGCCTCATTTTTCTATAAGGAAGACGACAATCTTCATCCAGTGACTCTAAGTTCATAAAGCACTGCTTCATTGGAGCAATTCCAGGTAATATCTCGATGGCGATGCGCAATGTGGGAATTTCACACTCGATGGGGAGGGTGGATTCGATTCCATGGATGAGATGAAAAGGTGTGAAACCAGTGGCAGTTTTGACTGTCGTGCGATAAGCCCATAATGCCAAAAACAACATATTATGCCAATTGGTCTTATGTTTGTTAATTGTGCATTGCAACATGGTCTTGAGGACTTTGTTAATAGCCTCGACTTGTCTGTTGGACTGAGGATAGTATTGGGAGGCAAACTCATGGGAGAAGCCTAACCTTGTAGAGAGTTTGACAAAGATATCATTCTCAAAGTGTTTACCATGATCAGAGACTAACTGTAGTGAAACTTAGAAATGGGTAATGACGTGGTTGAAGAAAAAATGTGTTGTTGTGTCAGCTGTGTTGTTGAAGGTAGGCATGGCTTCAACCCATTTGGTAAAGTAATCTACTACCACAACGGTGTACTTATTTCCATTTCTAGATGGAGGGTTTCAAGTCATGAAGTCTATGCCCCATTTGTAGAAGGGGCCAGCAGTGATGACTAGATGTAGAAGAGAAGGTGGCGCTCATGCTTTATTTGCATAAAGCTAGAATTTGTCGCATCTTTCAATGGCATGGATGTAGTCATGAAATAGTGTGGGCCAGAAGTCTCCTGCTTGAATGATTTTTTGGGCAGTGGACATACATGAGAGGTGGCCACTGCAAGCCCCGCTATGGCAATCATTCAAGACTCTTTCTTCTTCGTCAATGGTCAAACATCGATGGAGTATGGTGTCGACCCCACGTCGATACAAAACTTCACCGATGAGGAGGTACCGAGGGGCTTGATGGAGAAGGCTCTGACGATCATCTCGAGAGATATGAGACCAAAAATTCTGTGTCTGGGGGTAGATGAGAAGTTCGCCATACCAGGGGTCATCCGAGGGGATGTAGAAGAGGTGTTCATCGGGAAAATCCGTATGGATGGGTGAACCTTTAGTGTCTAAGGGAAACGTCTTGATGAGTTCAATGAGAACAAGTGCTTTCTTTCTTTTGGGAGTTTAAAACTCTAGGTCGTATTCCTAAAGGATGACGATCCATGTGGAAAATTTACCATTAATCTTCCATCGAAAAAGAAAGTACTACATGGGGTTGGAATCTTCCACGACTTTGCTAGTGTGAAGCAAGATGTAATGACATAGTTTCAGGACTACGAGGACAACTGTGAGGGCGAGTTCCTCTTCATGATTTTATTTTAGGGGTGGTCTTGAAAGATTTTTACTGATGTAGTAAATAACATGCTCGCATCCATCATCCCCTAGTTGGATGATAACTCCTGCTACTAATACAGCTGAGGCCAATAAGTATAGGATGTAATCGCGATCATAGTTGGGAGGACTAATCAAAGGGGCATTGGATAGCGCCATTTCTAAATCATCTAAAGTAATTTGGGCCCATTCATCCCATTGAAATGGGATATCATGACGCAGTAAGAAAAGGAAACCATGTACATGAGTGGCGTAATCTAGGACAAAGCGTCATAAATTTTTTTCTTTGCATTGTAGGCTCTACAGTTGGTGAAAATTCCTAGGTGGTGGAATTTATGTGATAGCTTGTACCTTGAGGGGGTCTACTGTGATGCTGTGTTGGGAGATGATGAACCCAAGGAGGTATCTGACAGTGATTCAAAATACACATTTGAGGGGGTTCAAGAGGATATTGAACTGGCGACATCATTGAAAGATGACTCATAAGTCGTCTAGATGTTGAGACTGTTTCTTGGATCGAGCAGTGAGGTTTTCCAAGTAAGCGAGAATGATGCGAGCAAGATCATGGAAAACATAAGTCATGGCCTGTTGGAACATAACACTTGCGTTTTTTAGTCCAAAATGCATGACATGATAAGAAAAAGTAACCCATGGGGTGGTAAATGCGGTTTTATATTGATCTACTGGATGGATTTGGATTTCATTATAGCCGGAGAACTCATCCATGAAGGACAGGGCCTCGTGGCCTGCACAGTCATTGATAATTTAGTCGATGAAAGCAATTGGGAAGTTTTCTTTGGGACAATCATGATTGATATCATAAAAGTCAATGTAGACGTGAATAGTGCCTTGTTTTTTGTTAATGGGGACGGAGTTGGAGACCCATGAGGTATACGTGATGGGGTATATGAACCCGGTTGTGCGTAACTTGTCAATTTCGTCTTTGATAAGCATGGCTTTGGATGGGTGAAGTGGGCGTTGCTTTTGATGTACTGGGATGACATTACGCTGTGTGTCGATGCGATGTTTGATGATAGAAGGATCAAGGTCAGGCATATCTATATAAGACCAGGAAAAAATATCTCGGTATTCCTGAAAAAGAGTTTTGTAAGCTGTGATTTCTTTAGGGGAGCATGTGGTGCCAATGGTGATTTCCTTTATGATTCCTAGTTTGATGGAAACATCGATTTTGACAGTGGGGGAAATGTTGGCCATGTTGCCTTCTTCAAAAGCATCGCGGGCAGGGATAGGGTTGTTGAACTAGTCTATATGCCCTGATGGAATAAAATCCTTGGTTTCGATGCCATAGATGTAGGTTTGTCTAGGAGGGCCAAAGGCTTCTTATGAGAGAAAAAGAACACTATGATGGAGCGCATTCCATGGGGAATTAGGGGTAGTTAGTTCCTCTAGGATATCTTCGTCATAGTGGAAAATGCGAGAATATAAGGGATCCAGGGAAGTAACGTTGGTGAGTGTCACCGTGTGGTTGGCTTCAGGTGGTGAAGATGTAGAGGGGGTATCGTAACTATGATTTGATGGCACGCTTGACATAAACCAAATGTCCAGACACCGTGGGTTGTAAACCATGGTTGAGGGTAAGATTTCCTGAGGGAAATGAACTGAAGAATTGGGAGGATTTGGGGGAAAATCCTCAGACATTCTATCAATGAACCATGGAGGGGTGGGAAGTGACTCGGGTTTAGGGGAGGTGATGTGAACAATATCTAGAGAAGGGATGGGGCAATCACTTGTAGCATAGGAAGTGAGGTGGTTTGAGGATTCAGAATAAGGGCCATTTGATGACACCTCTATTCAATGATCAAAGGACACTGGTACATGAAATGATCAAGTGATTTACAAAGAGAGAAATGGAACCTCATCCGTTCATTGATTGAGGTCGAGACATAATGGATTTCGGTGACGTGGGTACTTGATGACTTGGGTGGAGAGATATCTTACTAAAAGGTTTGGCATATGGCTATCATCGTCTATCAAAACTAAGGTAGAGTTGGGAAATGATGAGTATAGTGGCCATACTCTAAACAAATGGCACACACAAATTTGGTTCGCAGCCCTTTGTTGTCTACAGTAGGGGACGTTGTGGTAGTACTAGGCATGCTTGATGAAGCACTGAACGATGTGGTTGCCCGAGGGAGCTGGATTAGATTGCATAACTTGAGAAGAGAAGGACATCGATTAGTGGGGTGTCCCTCTCTTTTTCATAGTGCACAAGGAGGTTGAACTCAAGGAGGAAGTGGAGCAATCAAATATTTCATCTTCCTTCTTCCCCCAGCCATAGCGGTGGTGCTGGAAATTGGGGGTGAGGGTGGTGTGGTCAGAGTTAATATTGGAATCTACATCAAGATTCCCTATGATTGGGGAGGGAGGGATGGTTGAGGAACCATCATGGGGGGTGTAGTTACCATACTGGAATGGAGAGAACCATGTTGGGAAGGGTAAGTGTTGCAGCTACATGAAAAGATTGAACTCTCGGTGGGGGGTAGAAGAAGGGAATCTGAGTAATGGCTTGGGGGATTGTCTCCCAAAACGATATTTTCCCTCGGGGAAGGGTGAAATCAGGGATAAGTGGTGTCATAGGGTTCTTAGGTAATTAGTTAGGTAGAATTGCTTCAACTGGTAATTCCTCTATGGGAGGAATGGTATCTCCAGTTTTAGTTCCATTAGAAGATATGACACACACTTGTGCTGAGGGATGTATGAGCGATGGTGCTCCATGGTATGCCCCCAATAAGGAGGGGTCTTTGAAAATTCTAGGGCCCATATCCATGAGTGGATATGCGTCGAAACTAGTGTGGACAAGACGTAAGATGTTGTCGATGTTGGAGGAGTGATTAGGCTCGTAATGTGAAACTTGGTCGATGCTGATGATTTTCCCATTGTGGGGGAACATCATTGTTCAAAACACAAAAGAGGCCACTACTTTCATAGCGTACATGTAGCTATGTCCAAACAAGATGTTATAATCGAGTGGGGCATCGATAACCTCAATTTCAATAAGGATGGTTTTTCCCCCAAGTTCAACAGGAACATTTTGAAAGATCCCTTCAGGGGAAGATGGTCGACCATCATAAGATCTCAAAGTAATGGCGGATGGTACTAGCTCTGGAGAGACAAGTTTTTGCCATACAATCTTGGACATGATGCATGTAGATACTCCTTCATCAATGATACATCGACAAACCATGATGTTCTGAATATTTACTGGTATTTGGAAATCTACCAAAGTAGGGAGTTGAGGTTCCCCACAATCTAGATCAAATGTGATGAGTGTAGTATCAGCTGGGTCGACTTCCCCCAAGGTGGAAAACAATGATTTTCAATAAGTTGGACAAGTTTGGAGGACCTTCAATACCATCATGGCTACAGGGTATTGTGCCAAGTCATCGACCAGACTGTAATTATGTGTTTCCCTAGCCTGGGGTTTGTTGACATTTCATCGTAATGGGATGCGAGGGATACGAATGGTGGTTTCAGTGTTAGGGTGTGGAATCATCAAAGGTTGTTCAGCTATAGCTGGAGATTCTTCTGAAGTGGTAAGAGTAGCTCTAGCGGGTGCGCTGTATTGACGACTACACATTTGCAGAAGAATTTCTTCTTCGCTAGTTAGGAGGATATTGTGATCCGCCAGATTTCTAGGGTTTTGATATTGTCCCATTTGTGGTGGGGAAGGATCTACCTCTTGTTGGGTATTCATCACACCTTGGTTTGGAATAGGGTTTTGCAACACGGTTGGGGGTGGTTGTTGCAAATACTATTGTGGGGCCTGTTGAGGGGCAGGCAGCGCTAGAGGATGTGGCGTGTTCATGGAGTCTTTCATCCATTTGAAGTTGGCAATTTGGGGGCAATGCTGAGTGTAATGGCCATCCTCACCACAAAGAGAATAAGGGAAATTCGTCCGAATGTTGTTGTTGTTGTTGTTCCACCCTTGGCGTTTGTTGTTATTTTCCCCTTGGGGGTTCTGGTTACCCTGATTCTGGTTCCCCCCAGTAGGTTGGTTTTGTTGGGGGTTATTTTCCCCTGATCCTAGGTTATTATTGTTTCAGTTTTTCCTTTCTTTTTAGCATTATTTGATGGATGGGAGGGATTTTCCGCATTTAGTTGTTCAAAATTTTGAAATTGCTGAATGGGATAGGGTTGAACAAAGCTGAATCCAGTGTGTGGTTGTCCTTATGGAGGAGCAATTGACTGTGGAGGACCAAGAAATGGAAAATACAGATTATTTTGTGGCAATGATCCATAGGGTGCATAGGAAGGCGTAGCGCTTTCACTAGTGCTCAGGTTATAAGTTGAGATAGAGGGGGTACCTGAACTTGGTTGAGAGGTTGGGCACATCATGGGTGTCGGCAAGGGTCCACTCATGGGTGGAGGAAGGGAAACAGGGTATGGTTGTTGATAAGGGGAAGGAGGGTAATAAGGGAGTCCTCCATACATCGGTGGATATTGGGGTGTACTGTACATAGGTGGTTGTTGGATGTATGGATTGTGGTGTGTTGTGGTACCAATCAATCCATCTGTCATGTGAGACATCCCAGGTTTTTCCTGGTTGAATGATATGGGTCTCAGGGAATTCAATATTACAGTGTGTAAGTAACTTGACTAAGCATAAATGAGGTCATATTGTTGAGCCTTTCTAATGGATTCCTCTTCGGTTTAGGGTAAGGTGGCTACCACATCTTTGGCAAGGATAGAGACAAGTGGTTTGAGAAACCAATCGAGATCTTGTTTTTTGGTGGTTTTGGCTTTGCATAAGTTATGTCAATGATGCCATTCATGAATGTGGTCAGCGATATGTGTAGCTGAGGTTTGTTTTCACTCTGAAAGTAGTTCTAGACCAGTATCATGACGAACTGGTAGTTGGAAGAAGGCCAAGAATTATTTGGCCAGGGATTCAAAAGTCACGTGGGACCCTGATTTTTTGTCCACATACCATTTGGTTGATGGACCAGTGAGTGTTCTTTGAAATAAACTTAAGTGGACAGAGTCCTCCATGATGTTGTTTGAAGAGCACCATAAGTTGAAGGTCATGACATGGTTGGTGGAATCTTCTCCTGATTTACCTTCAAATTTGGGAATGTCTGAAGGTAGTTTGGTAGGCATATTGGGCCATGTGGGGTCATGCAATATAGGGTCATTCGTGAGTTCACTCAAATCGGGAATGTTGAGGGACGCAAAATATGGCATGGGTGGTGATGATGGAGGATTAGTTCTAGCCATGGTGTGAGAAGGTGGTAGACCCAACCCTTGAGGGAGGTTTGGTGGGTTTGTACTTCTCCTTTGAGAAGAATTTTTTCCCTCGCCTCCTTGTGAACAAGAACTAGTGGATGGATGGCCTTGGGAAGTGGACCCAAGTAATTTGGAACCAAGAAAAGATGATCCCAAAATAGTGGCACTCACAGGGGTGTGATATGGTTGAGTTGTTGAGTTGGAAGGACTAGGAACTCCTCCTAGGATAGGAGGGAGGTTTTGCAAGTGTCTGGAACGATGGGGATTCTGTGGGTCCCCTACAATGTCCGACTAACAAAGTGAATGTGTGCAAATGGTGGTGACAGCAACAAATGAACAAGAGACTTGTATAAATTGGACCTTTACAATATATCTCACAATCGCATGTAATCAAATGAGAATCATACATAAATCAATTGAAAATAAATATACATGTGGGTAGGTGGATTTTGTTTGCGTGGGAGAACTAAGAAAAAAAATGCCCATGTCCTATAAAGACGTAACATCCTTCCTCTCAAATAGCACTGGACCTTCCAATAACACTCAATGGTGGGGTCTGAAGCCACCAACAAAGGAACTAGTGAAGGATGAAACACTTAGTTATAATGAGGGGTAGAAGGTGCATATCCTGAAAGAGTTGGTGATATTTCCCAATAGCCACCCAAAATATGATTAAGGTGCAATTGCAACCCACAATTGCCACCTGGATAGATGTCCTAAATTTGGCCACTACGTACCTCAATCAAAGTGCAACATTTAGATTTTAGGCCTTAGAAATGGGTCAAGGGCTGGATCCCTTCCAAGAGTTGGGTGACTCAAGGGGGGATGCACAGAACAATCAGACCTCGAACTTTGACCCTTCACGAGTATCTCCCTGCCTTATGGTTCTAGGAACACTTGACTTGGAGGATTTTAAAGTTCCCTATTTGTCAACTTCTAATGTTTGAAGATGTGAGAACTACATAATATGGGGTTATTTGGATGCCTACCCTCGAGATCCTACCTAGACTAAAACTTTCTTTTGGCACCTCCCGTGGAGGAAAACTTAGTGAGTTTTTAGAAAAAATTTACATGTGGTTGTTTGAGAGATTGGGGGTGTGAAACAACTTTGTTTGAGTTAAGTGGGTGTGGATAATTTCTTCAAAAAATAGTAGGATGTTTCGGAATTCCTTTGGAGAAAACATAATTCAACCTCCACAATTTAAGATGAAATTATGTGAGTGAGGAGTGACTTTGTGTGTGAGAAAGTGATAAAATGTGTTAAATTTTTAATAAGTTAGGTGTCAATTTGCAACATGTGGAATTCATGTGGTCCTTACAAATTTTTATTACCTATCTTACTAGAAGTAATTGGTACAACCTTGCGGAATTTTAAAAATCCCTAAAGAACTAGCATGTGGACATATGGGTCCTTACCAATCCTTTAAACTCCCTAATTTGGTTTACTCTAAGAAAGATTTGAAAAACTATCCTATATTGCAAGAATGTGGGCGTGTATGGGCCCGTTACTTTGATCTTTATGCTCTCCTAGTGATGTAAACTAAGAAAGTAATTTCTAAAACTATCCTAATTTTGCAGCATGTGGGCATGTATGGGCCCTTACAAATTTAAGACGTTTGAAAAGAAACTAAGTGGAGCCCTAGGGGGGATTTTTCCTCTCCTAAATAGTTTGTTAAGGGATATGAAATATCCCCTTAATCACCTTTATGATTCTCAAGATCGCTCTATGGTGTGAGAGAAGAGCATACTCAATGATTAAAGTTTGATTTATGGTCCCGATGCAAGTGTTTTTATATGTGATAGTAAATAATCTCAACTTGACTTCTACAATCAAAACAAGCCATCCATGTGGCAACTCAAAGCAAAAGAGGAGAAATATGGTTATTTTAAACCCCCTAAGTGCCTATGTTTTGACTAACCATTCATGTGGGAAGGGAATCTAAGTGTGGTGCATTTACACATTTCATAAAACCAAGATTTTGAAGACTAGGGGCCTTCCAAACATCAAAAAAAATCTTACAGTTTGGAAACTTTGGACATATGCACGGGTTACAGTTTAGACAGAAGCGCAGTGGGAGCACAATGCATAGAATGAATAGAGAACAGAATACCTTTTATCACTCTATGCATAGAATGTGCAGGGAACATAAGTGTTGTGGGTGCACAATGCTCGGAATGCATGTCTGTGGGATGAAATACCCACACACATTTTGATATGCATC
>SNQJ01S0029923.1:101799-121136 GCA_010110895.2 Picea sitchensis
AGCTGAGCTTGCAAGCACCTCTATTTTTCTCACCAAGGTGAGGAAAGAGGAAGAACAATACCAACTCATAAGCCCCTTTCTCCAACACTCGTTTCGCAATATAAGGACCTCACCACATGGGCTCGAATTTACCAGCCCCTAGTAAGTAACAATCTTGTTTGTAAAGGAGAACTAGATAACCTTCAGAAAATACAAGTGGTTTGGCATGCTTGTCATATTGGGATTTGACACGCTTTTTCTGAGTTTCAATAATTAAGGCGACATCACGACGAGTTTCGTCTAATTGCATAAATACAATAGACATTCCTCTTCGGCTGAGGTGTTAGGGAGAAGTTCAACAACTAGTTTCAAAGATGGAATTTCACATTCAATTGGAAAAATTGCTTCAATACCATATACTAACTAGAAAGGTGTGAATCCCATGGAAGACTTAACAGATGTCTAATAAGCCCACAATGTTGAGTACAACATTGTGTGCCAATTTGACTTCTGAATTCCTACCATCTGTCGAAGCATAGTAGTGAGAAATTTATTAATTTCTTCAACCTAGACATTGGCCTGTGGATAATAGGGGTTGAGTTTTCATGTCGAAGACCCAACTTCTCAGTAAGTTCAGACATCATGAAATTGAGAAAATGACTACCATGATCAATACCGATGGCTTGAGGGGCACCAAATTTAGTAATGATATGATTGAATATGAATAACGCTACAGTTTTCCAGTATTATCAAATGTAGGCATTGCATCGGCCCATTTAGTGAAATAATCCATATCTACAATAATGTATCCATGCCCCCCGACCGAGTGAGGGTTACATGTCATGAAGTTAATACCGCATTTAGTGAATGGACTGATGGAAACTATAGTATGAAGAGGAGCAGGGTGAGATCAGATCTTATTGTTGTAGGTTTGACAAGTGTGGCATTTTTGGATGGCAGTAATGCAATCCTTAAATAATGAAGGCCAGAAATAACTAGCGCGTAAGATCTTTTGGGCAATGTCATACCTAGGCATATGACCACCACATGCTTCAGATTGACAGTCATTTAAAACTTTCTCAGCTTCATTGTAGGTGAGACATCATCGAAATATGGAATCAATACCATGACTGTAAAGGGTATCACCAATTGGGCCTGCTTCTGAGAAGGAAATGGTTGTGACAGGATGACGGGTGTAGGAGGTTTCCCAGTCCCTTGCCGGAACTTAGTAACCTTAACACGTTGTGGACAATATTTCGTATAATAATCATCACCAAAGATAAGGCAAGGATAACGTGGTTTACGTTTATCCTTGTCATCATCAGGTTGTTTTTTGGTTTTATCAGATTGTTGATTATTATTTTTGTCCTCCTTATTCTTACCCTTCCCTTTCTTTTTATTTTGATTTTTACCGGTAGGTGTAGATTGAACCGAATTAAATTCAAAAATTTTATCGGGAGTAGGAATAGGAGTAGGAGTAGGAGTATTTTGTACATTAGAAGTGGTAGACTTGGGATTGGTATGACTCGCTTGTGTAGACTGAGTCTCAACATGAAAAGTGTCAATCACACCATCAACAACATGAGAAGCTACTGGATGTGTTGGGGTAGGATTCGTGGATGGACAAGGAGCATCAGGGCTCAAGTCATAGCGTGTGCCCATTTGTTAATAAATGAGATCCAAATATTGAGCACGACTAATCACATGCTCTTCAGTGACAAGACCTCCCATGGCCACATCACGAGCGATAAGACAAATGAGTGACTTAGTAAACCACTCAGCCAATAGTTGATCAGGAAGGGGAACTTTGATTAAATGTCTTCTCCTCCTCCACTCATGAATATGATCAGAAATATGAGTGGAAGAGGATTGTTTAAATGAACTCAAAATTTCAGTTCCTGTCTCATAACGAATTGGAAACTGGTATTGCGTTAAGAATTCCATGGCTAAGGTGTTAAATTAATTAAAGAATCCTTGTGGTAACTCAATATACCATTTGGCTGTTGAACCTATAAGAGTTTGTTGGAAAAGTCATAATCTTATAGAGTCATCCATCAATGAGTTGGACGAAAATGAAAGATGGAAAGTCGTGACGTGATTATTTGGGTGTTCTCTTGATCGACCATCAAACTTAGGAATGTCACATGATAATTTGGCCGATATGATGAGCCAATGAGGAGAATGAAAATTAGGATCATTCAAAATCATAGGTAAATTCGGTAAATCCAAAGTAGCAAGAAATGGGAACTGTTTGTTCACTTGAGGAAATTGGTAGTTTTGAGCAGGTAGTCCCGTAGGTATACAAGTAGGACCATAAGCAGTTTGTAAATAGTTAGATAGTCCTGACAGATTTGGTTGTGGAGGGTTTTGATTAATTAAGCTCCCTTGGAAAGTAGAATTAGACTAAAACTTTTGACCCCAAGTAGGATTCAAATAACCTGGATATCGTTGTCTGAGATTAGGGGGTACAAACAAATTAACTTGAGGATGTTCCCCCCCAAAAGGTTGTTGATTCCCTTGGAAAAGAATATTTCAAGGTTGAGATTGTAATCTGAGTATACTTTTCCCATAAAATGGGTTATGGCCTCCAACTTGAGGTGTCCCCCCGACTTGAGGTTGTCCCCCAACTTGAGGTTGGCCTCCAATAGGAATTTGAAAACCAGAAGCGACAAAATGACTGGTGCCTCTAACTGGATTGGAGCTACTAGGACCAAGACAATTAGATCCTCCAGGCGAAGGTGGAGGAGGAACGTAAGGCCCCTCGGAGAGAACCTAGGTAGGTGTAGGAGCAAAATGGATAGCAACATTATAACTAGGAGGAAAAAAAAGATTAGACCCTTCGAATGGATTCTGGGTAGGAATAGAAATGGAAGTATTCAAAGCGTTATACCTAGGGGGAAGCAACAGATTTGATATAAGTGGAAGTGGTGTTCCAATAGGAGCTTGAGTGATGACCACATTTCTGGCAGAAACAGGCGTAGCTTGTGGGACCATGGTAGAGTTGGCGATCTAGATAGGAAGAATTGAGTGAGAACCAATCAATACTTGTTCTGGAATTGTGACAACATTACTGTTGGTGCCAATGAAATGATATAAAGGTACTGTATAAGTAGTTGAAGTCACAACAATTTTTGATGCCAAGAATGCTATTTTATTAGAAATATTGTGTCCTGAAGAAGTTCACCGAAAAGAATGGACGGGGACAGAGCTAGGATTAAAAGTTCTAGTAGTGTTAACCGGGGTTCTAAATGACTCACTCTAAAAAAGTGTATCATCTACTCCAGACTTTGTGTTAGGTCTAGTAGGTACTTCAATATTATCGTCAACAAAAAGGTCTCCTAATGAATTCATCTAGAGAAAATGTGGATCGTGTACAACACTAATAACGAATTTATGGGAAGTATGAATTCCTCTAAATGAGTCAAACTTCCAATTTCAGAGGCTACTTCGTTATTGATTTCTCCCTCAGGAGATCCCTCGAGTGAGTTAGGAAGCAAAGGGATGTAATCTTCTGAATCCTCTGGAGGTAGCCCTTGCATTCTACGTGAACATCGAGGGCTAATGTTGGCCACACCAACTAAAGAAAGAAACAAATCTATGGCCAATAAGAGAAACAAACAACACTCACTAATAAAATCTAGAAATCATATCAAGCAAACAAACCTTCTTATGTCGAAGTCACTAGTTGGTGATGAAATTGAACATCGCGAAATCAAGACAAGAAGGGGTTGGGATAAAGTGGGTGGAAAAATTACGTTGACAACCTACTTAATGAACTTACACCTTGGTGCAAGCTCCCACACATAATCATGTGTATACCCTCCAAGGAGCCCGAATGAGTTTGGCCATCGTCGATTCCAGGTACCGTGAAGACTTTCCCCTCCATAGTCACCTTGTGTAAATACCCTAAAGAGATAGGCTACTAAGGTTACCAATTACGATAATGATGCATGGGGAAACAATCGACAGTCCGATCCACGTGCAAAGGCAGGGTATCTAGCACGGAATCAACTCGAGAAGGTCCCCACTTGATTTTCGTCTCAAGTGACCCCCAATAATACATGCAATATCTACACTAAGACCAAGAAATCAAGGTGAGTAACTCTTCCAGTCCTAATGCAACCTCATGATTGACCCTTGTGTTAGAAGGGATTCCCAGGACAAAATGTAGCAAGTGGATTGGAACTCTCCCTATCACAATATACTATTGTGTGTTTTGATGCTTTGGAGAGTATGCCTTACAACCTATTCCAAAGCGCTATCCTAGCTAATGTTGGTGAAGAGAGTTTCTAGAAAATAAAAGTTGCTAATAAATTTTAAAATTACGCTATATTTTAAAGGTTGTTGTTTACTCAAAAGGGAAACAGAAATGAAACTGATGATGTATGCGACCTTGACCCAATAAAATGCAAGAAGGGATGATTATGCAATCTTTCAATTCGATGAAATCTAATTACAGTAGGGAGAAGGTATCTCTTTTTGAAATACAAAAGCTACAAAACACAATTTGTCAATTTTTGAATGAACAAAATCACAAACAATCAAAAGCTACAAAACTTTCCAATTTTCTCCTTTAACAAATATGTTGAATGCGACAATTTTCTTGTGAAAAAATACTAAAAAATAAGAATGACTTCAGTTATTTCTTTCTCAAATCAGATCATATATGTAATGAATAAAAGAAAGTGTAATCCAAGAAAATTAGCACACCCTCAACACTATTCCCAAATCAAACCTATAGTGTAGACAAAAATGAAATGATAGGAAAGTCTTTTGTCAAATGTAAACAAAAATGTCTCTCAATCAATGAGCAATCCATAAAATAAAAACAATCCAAAAACTCAAATAAATCAAGGATTCTTTGTCAAACAAGCACTCAGGACCAATATCTAGAGATTATATCCTCATGACAAAAATCAAAAGAAAAACTTGCAAAATTTACAAAGAAAAACTTTCAATTTATGAAAATCAATCAAATGCAAGCTTCAAACTTATAAATCAATCATTCACTAGTGTCAGAAGTTCATCCCAGACAGTTGAGGCAAAACTGGATGGAAAAAATAAAAATTGGCTATCTCCAACAATTCCTATAGGAATCATCGCGGGTTGAAGTGGAGAACAATGCAACGATCTAGGGTCATCGCATGTTGCCTATAAGGTACAGCGTGGCATCATCGCACTGGTCTAAACCAATAGAGTGCAACGTCAAAGGGTCATCATGGTCTTCCTATAGAGTATAATGTGATGATCTCTGAAACGAAAGAAAAATGGAAAGAAAGACAAAAAATCTCACTGAACCTTCAGACACAGGGATTTTAGATGGATTACCCACAGACTCAGAGAATGGATTTGACCAAAAGAAGGTAGGCTAAAAGAAGATAAGAGGCAAAAAAAAAAAAAAAAAGTCGTATTCCCAGTATAGTCACCAATTTTGTTATCAGATTAATCGGTAAGTTTGGACACAAATAGATCTCCCTAACTTCCACAGTAAACTAAAACAAAACATAATAGAATACACACTTCTCCTTAGACTTCATCATCATAGGAACTAGTTTAGTGAGGTATAAGTGACATAACTTTTAAATGGCACTTGATCCTCTCTAGTGTCATCCTTGTAACTCCTTGAGTTTGCAGAATAGTAATCCTATCTAAGAATCACAAACCAACAAAGAGGGAAAACAAAGATATATGTATTATGATGAAGTCTATGTATATGATCAAGGAATTATACAATAGAAGACGAGATTCTTATATAGGGAAGAAATGTATTACTATATTAAGTGAATAGAAAGTGGAGAATACAACCCATGCCTTGATGTTGCAAGGTCCCCTTTCGATGGCTCTTTGCTTCAACACACACACCTTTGCTCCAATGTCTTGAATGAAGAAGATCCACAATCTGACTTGAAGAACTAAAGAAAAGCTCTCAAGCATAATCTGAAGTAGAACTCTCCATACAAATCTTAGCCTATTCAACCTTAGCCTTTTCCATGAGAGATCCCTCTTTATATAGTGTGAAAGAGAGATGAATGAGGAGATTAGGAGGATCCCACCAAATCAGAGACGTGAGTAAGATCCAAATCGATCGGAGGCCACTTCATCTTCTAGAAGATTCCCTTCTAGAACATTCGTGAAATTTGACTTTTCTCATGATTTAAGCATTGTCGCACCCTATGCACAAGAAGCATGTGACGACACCGTAGTCTAGGTTTAGGGTAGAGTGCGACGATCAGGCATGTCGCACCCCATGCATATAGCAAAGTGCGATGACCTTCCTTGACATGGTTTTTGAGAGAGGAAAGAAAATCACTTTTCCATGGAGAAAGTCTCTTTTAATATTTTCAGGGAACATGAACACATGTTGTCAGGTGATCACTGAGGTGACGAAAATAATGTTTAACACCAGCGATTTCTTAAACAACACTGTTGAATGGAAATTTTGTTTTGGTTATGAGTTATGGTTACACAGACTATTATGAGTTAAGAAATTATGAGAAATTTAAATTTTACAACAAACAATTTGATACACAATAAATGTTGGTGTGGTGTTGGTGTTTTTTGGATTGATTTTAGTACAGAGTTATGATTATTGATTACTTAATTCGTTTTATGAACAATATCCATTAACTTCCCTACCATTATCTCACTTTTTCACACATTACGAATCCCCTCACATTCCCAAATTCACTTTGCATGCCCTGTTCTTTAAATTAAATTATAATTAAAGGGAAACTTTGTATTATAGAAATTAAACGATGACACATAGATGGGTTATAGTTTATATGTTTTGTTAATACAACATAGTTGGTTATTTAATGATTTGTTGAGCAGTAATCATGATCTACTCTCTTTCATTTTATCACTTTTCACTCAATACAACCCCCTCAGATATCCCAGAATTCTTATTCACCCCCTGCTCATTGACAAGTATTAAACAATTTTTATGGATTGGATTGCATGGGTCTGATGTGTTGTTGAGCCAAACTTTGTTTCATATTTAAAGAGATGTCATGTATGTTTTTTTAAGAAGATGGTTGCTAATAAACGTTGCATACATGAATGAGCTTCTTCAATAGAGTAAGCCATGGTATAAATAACAGGGGAAGCGGAAATTGGAACAGAGGCCCTAGAAGGCCAAGGTTTTCGATACATTTTGATGCAAATCCACAAGAGTTAAACCAACTCTTCCAAGATAGATTTTTGAAATAGATTGGACAAGAGGTGGTCCAACCTAGGCTAGAAAGGCCTCCCTTACAACCCCAACATGTCCCTGGTATCCTAGTTCCCCCTCATGTCTCATTACAACCCGAAGTCCCTGAAAATGATGGATGGCAAGAGATTGTTCATCCAAAAGTCTCTCAACATTGTGGCTGGCCCAATTTTTCTCTACCTTCTCCTCCTCCACCGATTAACCCAATTGTCCAAATTTCCCCTGCACACTCGCATGTAGAGTCTTCCCACAGAAGCAAGAGACTCAAAATCGAAGCCCACCATGCACATGATAAAGGAAAATTTGTTGCTTCCCCCTCCTCTCCCTCAAGTGATTCTGCCAAATATGTTTCATCCTACATGCACTTGAGAGATGATTTATCTCATGTTATAAGTGATATCAAGCCTAAACGCTCCACACATCCTAAGGCTAATTCAGATAAATCAAAGGGAGACATCAACAACAAAGGGAAAATTTCCTCCCAAAGTGGCAAATATGGTTTTTGAGTATATTTATTTATTGATTGTTGAGAACAGTTGACTACTGAAGTTTTTGGACAACACACTATTTTTGGATATTATATTTTTTGGATATGGTTTAAAATATCATTGATATTAATTTTCAAATTATGAAAATGATGATGGGAGCCATGATGAGGGATGTGTTTTATTGATTGATTAGTTGTGTTTATTTTTGTTAAGAAACTAATGAGAGTCACAAGGGGTCCCACCTACTAGTTATTATTTATTAAAGACCCTTATTATTATTATATTAATTTTTTCCTAAACTAAAAGTTAGTTGAGTTTTAGTTAACTTAATTAAAAGAAGTAGTTGAACTACTTCAACTAACTTTTATTTATTAAAGGAAAAAAAGAGAAGGAAGAACAAGGGGAGAATAGAAGGAGAAAGCATACTAAGGTCTGCTCTTAATTCTTATTGAGATAGTTCAGTTTTCATTCATTTGTTAACTCATTAAAATCCTAATTCTCTTTTATGACAACAAGTTCCTATTGTAGACAACAAGATTGATGGTTGAATTACATCATTCAGACACTTGTTTTTCAGAGGTTTTGATCTATCTTTGATAGTCTGTGTAGACTTGTCTGTTTATGAATTAATTTTCATGAACAATAAAGGATATTGTGCAGAGTCGAGTGGGAAGCAATCTGTGGCAAGTTTATCCATCTTTTAAAGTTTATTTTTTTATATTTTTTGTCAGATGTCATTTTGTATGGTTTTCATCGGGGACATCTAAGTTCAAATTTGGTCCAAACTCCCTCAGGGATTTTTGTAAAGAGAATGATTCTTTTGATTTCTTGGAATGAAATAAGAGATTGATATTTTGTCTCATCTGTGTTAAATTGTGACTTGGTATTTTTTATTTTGTCTCCACATTTAATTTTGCATCTGTTATATTCAAAAAATTATATAAAGATATTGAATTTTACATCAATCTTTTATTATAAAAAATCAGCCTAAACCCTTGTAACTAATACTTGTGGATTAAGAAACAAATTTTGATTCTATGAACATAGGGTGATATTCCCGTCTATCTTTCCTTAGCCAAGCAAGATCTGAAAATGCTTGAGTAAGATTATTTCATATATTTTCCTCAACATTTATTTGATGACCATACTAGGGAGATCTTTCATATCTCTCTGGTTGATTTTTATGCTTGATTATCATTGAATATATTTACTTTTCTGATTTTGATTCTTTGGTTGTTTCATTTCTTAATGACTGTGCCTGTTGCAAGGCAGCCTAATATTGAGCCCAACCTTCAAGACCAGACCATCATTGCTTTAAACTTGTTTAATACCATCTTAGATACCGCTGATACTCGGGTTGAGCTTAATCGCTCATGGGTAGCAATTGAACAAGATATAAGTGCCCAATAACATTGGGAAGCTAGGTGAAGACATCTTAGGAATCAACCACAGCCTTCTTTTTCCTTCAGTTTTGATATTCTTTTCATGTCCATAGACCCTCTTTTTTCTAGGAGAAGAAGAGGTTTATCACTGAAAATTAATCCTATTGTTGAAATAGGAAGAAGTAATGTTGTGTTATCAACCCAACAAAGTGCTCTAAGGAGAACCTTGTCTGATTCATCTAGTTTTTCTTTCTCTCCCTTACCTATCCTTCACAAGATGGCATCTAATGGTGGATCTGGTGCCACTGGAGGTGCTTCCTCATCTCATCCTTCAACTTCATCAGTGATTGGTAGCTTGTATAGTCACCAAGTCCCTGTCCAATCTACGACAAACCCCACCAAACTCATTAACAAGTATGGTCTTTTTCAGTTTGAAGAATATGCTACAACTACCTCATGGCATGTTTCCTCCCCTCTTAACCTAGCACCTGCTACTCGTCCACTTCCTAAATTCAAAGAGCATCTTCGTAGGTTTTTCGGGAACAACACTATCACTAAAAATGAACACTTAATGGCATTTTCTAATGCTTGTCACAACATAGGAGCCAATGACAACGATACATGTATGCACTTGTTTGTGAATTCCCTTTAAGGGAAGGTTGTAGTCGATTTCTTCGATCTCCCTCCTAATATTTTATCGACTTGGTAGGAGTTAGTCTATTGGTTCAAATCTACTTATGGGCAATCCAAAAGCCCAACTGAGCAGTTATGTGAGTACAATAGCATCCCTTATAAGGATGGAGAGACTATCAAGTCCTTTAACTTGCGTTTCACTAAATTATACAACCAAATCCATGAACTCATTCGCCCTTAGAACCAAGCCACTTTCATGCATTATTATAATGCATTACCTTCCCATTATCATTATAGGCTTGAGGAAAGGGCCATTGATAACCTTGGTTTCACTCTGCATACTTGTTTAGAGTATGAAGAATAGCTTGAAAGAACATGTCTTCGTAAGGGAGACTCATTTAAACAGACGTACATGTATGCCCTCTTACAGCTTGTACAAGACATGAATAATCAAATGATAGCATATGAGCTAAAAGGAAATGTCTCCTCTCTTACCCTTGGAGCTTCATCTTCTTCTGCAGCGCCCTTTAGAGATCTGAATGAAAATAATTTTCAGCCTAAAGCTATCACGCCTCGTAGTTGGTGTAAATTTTGCGAGGAACACCATGAGCAAAGTACATGTGAGGTAAACAAGAATGACAGAGATAAAATCTTTGGAAAGAGACCTGAAACTACCATCATTTTCCTAGACTTTGAAGAGCTAGAAGATGTTGTGATCTTAAAAACTAGTAATAAATCCTATGCTCCCAAAAGAAAATATGATCCTCCCCGCACTTCTTCTATCCCAAGCTCATCTTCACCAGCTGCTACTGTTCAAGTTCCTAAGGCTTCTAAAATTCAAGGAACTACCTCTCCTCTCCCCTCTTCCAAATAGAACATTCTAAATCAGTTGGCCCACATCAAAGCAGATACAACCCTTCTGGACATGGTTGTCATCCCTAAACAATAGAAGAATCTAAAAAATTTCATGGAAGGAAAAGATTATGTTGTAGACAACCTCTCTAAAGAGGTAGATGAAGAGGAGTCATTTGTAAATAAAGTAGGTGTACATAACTTTATATACCCTATAAAAAAAACCCCTCGTTTTATATTTCTGTAAAGATTATGGATAAGATTCCCCATTTTTTCCTCATTGATTGTGGTTCGGGCCCAAGTGTAATATCAAAGATTATTATGGAAGAGATAGGCTTGCATTGTACACATGAAAATGCCAGAAGCATGCTCTCTTATAATAGTCTACAAAAAATGACCATAGGTGAAATCAAGGACATGACCTTGGTTTTGTGCGTGCACCTTGAAATAAGGACAATCCTTAATATTCAGGTAATCGATATGCTAGTAAGTAACTACTAGATCATCCTAGGAGGATATTGGCAAGATTTAACAGGTGGATACCTCTCACTCGATAGGACACACTAATCTATTCCTCACAATGGTAAAAACATCATAGTCCTCAGAGAGGGGAGAATTTCACCTTACATAGAAAGTGTTCCACAGCCTAATGTGAATTATATTGAGGAGGACCTAGGAGTGTATTCCATATTTTCCAAGGAGGACAACACTACCTTGGAACAAATCAACTTAGATGATCGGATGTGGCATATTCACTTCGATGGTTCATGCTCCAATGAAGGAAACTAAGATGGTATTATCTTGTACTGTCCTATGGGAAAACTTCATGACTTTTCCTATAGGTTAGAGTTTGCTTGCAAAAAAAATGTCACTGAATTCGAAGCATTATTGTTAGGCATTGAAAATGCCTATAACCTGGGTTGTGGTCACCTTACAGTTTTTGGGGATCCCGAGCTTGTTTTGAACCTTGTAAGTAAGATATACTCTCCTAGCAACAAGTTAATGAAACACTACACCCAAACTTTTTGGGTGCTTATCTCCAACCTACTATCTTTCAACATCACTCATGTTAAAAGGGAATCAAACTCAATGGCTGATCAGTTAGCTATTTTTGCATCCTCTCCTAATCAACAACTTCTGCCACAAAGACCTGATTATACTTTTCAATCTCCGTATCGTCCACATATTCCTTAAAATATAGAATCATGGCAGGTCTTCCCAAGTGATGAAATCATTTGTGATTTCATTCAAAATGAACCTTATAAGCCTAAGGAAATTATATCAATGAAAGATAACAAGATTCCTAAAGTCTTGACTCCTCTAGAAAGTTCATTTTCATCGAGTGATGTAGGCAATAAAGAGAAACATAAATAAGAGGAGTTGAAAAGGAAAGTGGGTGAAACCATTTCCTTGAACATTGGAACACCCGAGTCTCCAAACAATATTAAGATAGGTGCCCAATGTTCTGATGAATAAAAATCGAAGTTCGCCATACTGCTTGGTGAATTTCAAGTTGTTTTTGCTTGGTCTTATGAGGATCTTCATAGTTTTTATCCTGCTCTTATATAGCATTCCATTCCTATCAAGGAGGTTATAAAACCATTTACGAAAAAACAAAGACCCATTAACCCTGCACTGGAAGAAACTATTCAAAAGGAGTTGGAAAAACTCTTCAAGGATGGGATCATCTTCCCAGTTAAGTTTTTGGAATGGGTTTATAATTTCTCTCCCATTTGGAAAACAACTAGTCAAATCATATTATGCGTAGATTTTCGCACATTGAATCGGGCTAGTATAAAAGATCGATTTCCTCTCCATAATATGGAAATGATTTTGCAGCAGGTTGTAGGGTCACAGATGATGTCCTTTCTTGACGGTTTCTTTGGTTACAATCAAATCAAGGTAAAAAGGGCAGATAAATATAAAACCACTTTTATTTCTCATTGGGGTACTTTTTCTCATGAACATATGCCTTTTGGATTATCTAATGCAAGTGCTACTTTTCAAAGAGCTCTGTAGATAGCTTTTGACAATTTGATTGACAAGATTATTTAGATCTATCTTGATGACTTAACTGTGTACTCTAAAAATTGATCGGATCATTTTGGTCATCTTAAAAGAGTTCTCATGCGATGAAGGAAATTTGGCATTTCTCTAAATCTTTCTAAGTCTATTTTCGACGTTACCAAGGGAATGCTCCTTGGACACATTCTCTGTGATTCAGGAATAAGAATTGATCCTGAAAGGATTGCTGCTATACTAAATCTACCTGATCCCACTTCCAAGAAGGAGGTTCAAGATTTTATGGGGGTTATTAACTTTGTCTGTAGGTTTGTTCCTGATTTTTCTATATGGTCAAGCCAATTCATAATCTGCTTAAGCAATATTGTTCCTTTTCTTGGACAAATGATGTCGAAAATTCTTTTGTAGGAATCAAGAAAGAAATCAGTTTTGCACCAGTTCTGGCGAATACGGATTTTGAGAATGAATTTATGATATATATTAATGCCACAGAGGAAGCAATTTCTGCTATCCTCATGCAAGATAATGACCAAGGTAACAAAAAACCAGTGGCTGACATGAGTCAAAACTTGTTTGATGATGACTTTAAATATTATTTTATTGAAAAACATGCTTTCTCTCTTGTTAAAGTTGTTGAAATTTTTTTCCACTTCATCTTAGGTAAGCATACGTTGGTAAAAGTCCCTTTACTCGCTGTCAAGTTTTTGCTCTCATAGACTTATCATTCATGGAAGCTTGCACATTGGCTTGCCAAGATCCAGGATCATGATTTAACTATCGTGACTTCTAACACCATCAAGGGACGTGACGTATCCTTCACTTATCTCAGCATGTTGAAACTAGTGAAGAAATTGATGAACATGATAGTTCTCTATCAACACTGTTCTACATTGATAATCAAATCCTTCCAGTGTCTGAACATCCTTGGTATAAAACTTCGGTTTACTATTTGCAAAATCAAAGATGTCCAGATAACTTAGACACTCATCAAAGAAGAAGGCTTCATCTCAAATCTTCTAGATACTTTATTATAGGAGACTTCTTGTTTAGAAGATCTGTCGATGGTATGTTGCTACGTTGTGTAAACAATGAGGAAGCACATAAATTGTTGCAATAAACTCATGGTTCTCCAACTTTTGTTATTCACATAGGAAGTCATTTTTATGCTAAAACCACTACTTTTAAGATTATCAGAAAAGGATACTATTGGCCTTCAATCTTTCATGATTCTTATGTTTTTTCGAGATCTTGTGACAAGTGCCAATTTTTTTTTGGGAAAGAACGATTTTCAGCTATGTCGTTAAAACCCGTCCTCCCAAACTTTCCTTTTTCAAAGTGGGGATTGGACTTTATTGGTCCTATTAATCCTTTGTCTTCAACAGGACAAGTCTTTATCTTGACAACCACAGACTATTTTACAAAATGGGATGAAGTTTCCCACTTAAACATTCAACATATGAGCAGGTGATTTATTTCCTTGAAAATAATATTTTTTCTAGATTTCGTCTTCCTTTGGAAATTATTACAGACAATGGCCCCGCTTTTATTTCTGCTAAGCTGACCCAGTTTTTAGCTAAGTTGGGGGTTAAACATTTTACCTAATCATCTTATTACCCCCAAGGAAATGGGCAAGCCGAGTCTACCAACAAGAATCTGGTGAGAATTATCAAAAGGCTCATCGAAGATAAGCCTCGTCAATGGAGCACTCTCCTCACTTATGCCCTTTGGGCAGATCGAACCACCACCAAGGTGAGCACTAGTTGCACTCCTTTCCATCTTGTTTATGGTCAAGAAGCCATTCTTCCTACTGAGCTGAAACTTTACTCCTTAATTTTAATGCTATAGGTCGAAGAATTAAATTCTTCTAATGTTTCTCACAGGATGAATGCACTATTGGCTTTAGAGGGGCAAATGACGATTTCCTTGGGTAATATAAAGAGAAGACAACAAACTCTTAAAAAATATTTCAATGAGAGTATCAAAGATGTCAAGTTTAAAGTCAATGAGAAGGTACTGTTGTGGGATTCATCTCATGCTGATAGGGGAATACATTCAAAGTTTCAAAAATTATGGCTGGGTCCTTTCAAGATTGCTTTTGTCCTAAGTGCAAATTCTTATATTCTAAAGGATTTACAAGAGCAATTGTTTTCCTACAACACTAACAGTTTCCATATAAAACATTACATGGAACCAACTTGAAGAGTTTAACGTTGTTTGGATTGTTTCTGTATTTTACTAGTTTTTCATTTCTTCTTTCACATTAGTAGTTTTCCATTTCTGTTATTTTCATTTCTGTCATTTCATTTCTGTTGTTTTCAATTTTGTTGCTCGTTTCTATTATGACAATTCTTTCTTTTTGTTCTTTTGATTTCAATTTTTGTCAAAAATAAAATGTTGGATCAGTTTTTCCACAACAAAACTTCTGAAAGTATTGCTAATCAATAACAATCAAGATTACACAGTTGTTATGATGTTCCCCCTGGAAGCATCACTGAATTTCTTATCTTCTTTCACTATTGTTTTATGAGATAGTTGGTTACGTCCCGCTTCTACTTTCCATTTCTTAATCCATTTTGAGATTCAAAAGAGCAAGTTCATAAACTTTTTCTCCTTGAAGTCAAGAGAAAATTTTAATTGAATGATTATGCTTACAGGGATAAACCCCCTCATACTTAACACTTTCCATTAGTTATTCCCAAATTCCCGGTCATTTTTCCGTTAAATCTACTCACTTCCCCTTGGTTCATAATCATTTTGATTTATATCTTCTTGATCTGATGTTACTTGGTCTACGAAATCAAAAATTCTGAGTTCTTAATCTGTTGGAAACAAATTTCCCTATGGAGTCGCCATTTTGTTGATGATTAAAATTGTAACGATGAATTCCACCTACAAAGTATTGTTAAAGCCCTATTATTTAAACTATGCTAATAATATACTACTAGTAAGTGGGACCCCCTTGTAGACTAGAGGCACAAGGATAGACATATCACACATTTTTTTGTTGTTGTTTTGATGCTTCCTACACAATCCTACATGGTTGACAATGCAGTCTTGGTTTCATTTTGACATAGTAACATGTGGATGATGCATTTTATGGAATGCTTCTACAATTCAAATCATTTTTTGTTATGATGGGCATATATTTACAGTTTCTATGATTTAACCATGTCAATAATCATTGTGATCGATTACCTAGACACATATATACAAGAGATATATTAGTGATAACATAGTCAAAACAAAGAAAGAAATACCTATGAAAAAATCCTAAAGGGGAAGGGATCTATGTTTGATCTATGATAAAAGGTTATATGCAAATTCGAATGGAAAAGTAAAAGGATGTTAGTGTTATTCCTAACTATTATACTATGGTTGGTGAGTGGCTATGCGATTTTCATAAAATTTGATTTGGGCGCATAGAGCACTGCAATATGTATGATGGCATAGAACTTGGCAAGGGTTAACGTGTAAATGTTTGAGTGGCGCACTATGCAAAGGATATTTTCGCAGATTTCAACTATTTGGGAATTGAATACATGGTTTAACTGATTGGTGAATGTTTGGTTGTCTTGTACTTCGAATTGACTAGGCCAACAGATGGAAGTGATGTCCATTTACTACACATCACTCCATACTCCCCCTATCGGCCATCACCCTAGAATTGTTCCTTGTTGCATTTTTGGTCTTTTGGTTGTGAAGATATGCATTTCATGCTCTTGAAAAGAAGAAGGCTTGACCAACTCACCCTTTTAATATTTTTGTTACAGGTATGGTTTTTTTTCTCTCCATCCATGAAATATTCTCTTTGTATGAAAAAATAATGGCTCAGTAATGCTTGGATTTGTGTGTTCCTGAAAATTTAGATTGTCTAAATGCATGTTATTTCTCTCTGAGATGACTGTAAAATGTTTCGGATTTCAAGAAAAAAATTGGGTTTTGTTTAAGTTGTGCATTGACTGGTTGCTCGATCTGTTTAATATTGTGATGGGTCTCTGTGGATAATAAGAATGTGGTACATATCTCTCTATATTAATGGTGGAGGGTTTCGTTCTTGGTATTATTGATGATTGTTCCCCCACAGTCATGATTGTAACCCTTACCCAGTCGCATTTAGATTTTCGTTCGGTTGTTGTGTTATTTCTTCAAACCCAGAGTCATGGTCATGAGCTCATTCTTATTGTCCTTTCACCAAAGTATCCCAAGATCTAGTTTTTGGGTCGCCATAACATTAATATGTATTGTATGGTCGTGGGGTATTATAAGTTATACCTCAAAATTATGTGTCCTCACTAGTATTGTTGTCAGGTTGTTCGACTCTTTGGGTAGTGGACATAGAGGTTATATCTCTGTGTGTTCTTTTAATAATAGTCAATGTTCAAATAACTTCACCTATCCTTTACAAGTGATAAACACACTATGTGCACTATTTTTTTTACCCTACCCATCTTTTCTTTCCTTGGGTGTTAATCATTGGTTCTATTTCCTAGACTAGGAGTAATAAGAAGACTTTGTGGCTTACTGTTGTGTCTTTTTCGAAAGGTATTTTTTCCTGTGGTTGATAAGTCTCTAAAGACCCCCAGTTCTCTGTGCTATTGTTAAAAGATGAATTCACTCTTGATTGTCTCCCTGCATTTTTTTTTTACAAAGCCCGATTTTAACCTCCAACTGTCTTTGCTCCCTTTGGGCATCTTCTTGGCTGTCAAATATTGGTTTATTAGTGGAATGTTTAAGGAGGTTTTCCATTGAGCCTCTATCTCATCTTTCAATGATTAAATTGGTTGAACATATACAAATGGGAATGGGAAATTATGTACATTCGAGGGTTGTCTTCTTTTCATTGTGGTGTTTTTGTTAGCATGGTCTTGATTGAAATTGGAAACACCTATGCATTTTTCTAGGCATGATCAGGGTTACGTCCAATTTTGAAAATAGTGTTTGTGTGTAATTGGCTATGTTCACCTCATATATATTATTGGATCATCGTCCAGATTATAAATGGTTATATCAATAGTGATAAGGCTCGGGTTTTATGTTGACTGTTGTTTCGTTGCAACACCTTGTTGATTGATATGATGAATATTGTGTGTAATCGTGTATATTTTGGAAGTTGGTTTGTATTTGGGAAAAGGACCTGTGTATATTTTAATTGGACCCGATTGTAAATTGGTAGGAAGTGGATGTTTATTATTATAGTGATACATTATGGGATAGAGGTCGAGCATATTGCTGTGTGCTTTATTTAAATTATTAAAAGGAAAGAAAAGAAATAAAAGACCAACGCTTTCTTAAGCAAGACTGTTGAATGGAAAGTTTGTTTTGGTTATGATTTATGGTTACACAAACTGTTATGAATTGAGCAATTATGGGAAATTTAAATGTTACAACAAACAATTTGATACACAGTAAATGTTGGTGTGATGTTGGTGTTTTTTGTCTTGATTTTAGTACATACTTATGATTATTGATTACTTAATTTGTTTTATGAACAATATCCATTAACTTCCCTTCCATTCTCTCACTTTTTCACACATTACGAATCACCTCACATTCCCAGATTCACTTTGCATGCCCTGTTGTTAAAATTAAATTATAATTAAAGGGAAACTTTGTATTATAGAAATTAAAGGATGACATAGAGATGGGTTACAATTGATATGTTTTGTTATTACAACACAGTTGATTATTTAATGACTTGTTGAGCAGTAATCATGATCTACTTCCTTTCATTTTATCACTTTTCACTCAATACAACCCCCTTAGATATCCCATAACCCTTATTCACCCCCTGCTCATTGACAAGTATTAAACATTTTTTATGTATTGGATTGCATGGGTCTGATGTGTTGTTGAGCCAAAATTTATTTCATATTTAAAGAGATGTCATGTATGGTTTGTTTAAGAAGCTAGTTTCTAATAAACATTGCATACAGGAATGAGCTTCTTCAGCAGAGGAAGCCATGGCCGAAATAATAGGGGAATAGGAAAATGGAATAGATGCCCTAGAAGTCCAAGGTTTTCGATACATTTTGATGCAGATCCACAAGAGTTAAACGAGCTCTTCCAAGCTGGATTTTTCAACTGGATTGGACAAGGGGTGGTCCAACCTAGTCCAGAAAGGCCTCCCTTCCAATCCTAGCATTTCCCTAGTATCCCAGTTCCCCCTAATGTCTCATTACAACCTGAAGTCCCTGAAAATGACAGATGGCAAAAGATTGTTCATCCAAAAGTCTCCCAACATCATGGCTAGCCCAATTTGTTTCTACCTACTCCTCCTCCACCGATTAACCTAATTGTCCAAATTTCCCCTACACACTCATCTGTACAGTGTTCCCACACAAGCAAGAGACTCAAAATCGAAGCCCACCATACATATTATAAAGGAAACCTTGTTGCTTCCCCCTCATCTCCCTCAAGTGATTCTGCCAAATCAGTTTCATCTTGCATCCACTTGAGAGATGATTGCTCTCATGTTATCAGTGAGATCAAGCGTAAAGGCTCCACATAGCCTAAGGCTAATTCAGAGAAATCAAAGGGAGACAACAACAACAAAGGGAAAATTGCCTCCCAAAGTGGAAAATATGGTTTTTGAGTATATTTATTTATTTATTGTTGAGAATAGTTGACTACTAAAGGGTGAAATCATGAAGGTGGGTTACACTTTTGCTTGTTTTATGACAAAAAAAACTGTATTTTCACAAGTTATTCAACTTCTGACATATAAAAGTATTTTTTTTATTTAGAATTTCACTTTACAGTAAAAACAAAACT
>SNQJ01S0029923.1:121146-137888 GCA_010110895.2 Picea sitchensis
TTTTCGGCCGAGCAATAGTTCGGCCGAAAAATATATGTTTCGGCCAAAAAATATATGTAGTTCGGCCGAAAGTTGGTTTTCCAAAATTTTGGAGACCAGATTGTCACGAAAGTGTAACCCACCTTCGTGATTCCACCCTAAAGTTTTTGGAAAGAACCCTATTTTTGGATATTTTGGATATTATATTTTTTGGATATGGTTTAAAATATCATTGATATTAATTTTCAAATTATGAGAATGATGATGGGAACCACAAGGAGGGATGTGTTTGATTGATTGACTAGTTGTGTTTATTTTTGTTAAGAAACTAAAGGGAGTCACAAGGGGTCCCACCTACTAGTTATTATTTATTAAAGACCCTTATTATTATTATATTAATTTTTCCCCTAAACTAAAAGTTAGTTGAGTTTTAGTTAACTTAACTAAAAGAAGTAGTTGAACTATTTCAACTAATTTTGATTGCTTAAAGGAAAAAAAGAGAAGGAAGAACAAGGGGAGAATAAAAGGAGAAAGCATACTAAGGTTTGTTCTTAAGTCTTATTGATATAGTTTAGTTTTCATTCATTCTTTAATTCATTAAAATCCTAAGTCTCTTTTATGACAACGGGGTCCTATTGTAGACAACAAGATTCAAGGATGAATTACATCATTCAGACATTTGTATTTCAGAGGTGTTGATCTATTTTTGATAGTGTGTGTAGACTTGTCTGTTTATGAATTCATTTTCATAACTAATAAAGGATATTGTCCAGACTTGAGTGGGCAGAAATCTGTGGCAAGTTGATCCATATTTTAAAGTTTATTTTTTTTACTTTCTGCCAGAAGTCTTTTTGTATGGTTTTCATCGGGGACATCTAAGTTTGACTTTGGTCCAAACTCCCTCAGGCATTTTTGTAAAGAGAATGTTTCTTTTGATTTCTTGGAATGAAATAAGCGATTGCTATTCTGTCTCATCTGTGTTAAATTGTGACTTGGTATTTTTTCATTTGTCTCCACATTTACTTTTTCATTTGTTATATTCAAAAAATTATATAAAGATATTGAATTTTGCAAGAATCTTTTATTATAAAAAATCATCCTAAGCGCTTGTAACTAATACTTGTGGATTAGGAAACAAATTTTGAGCCTATAAACATAGGGTGATATTCTGGTCTATATTTCCTTAGCCAAGCAATATCTGAAAATGATTGAGTAAGATTATTTCATATCTTTTCCTCAACAGTGTTGAGCACTCAACACACCCTAAAAGCCTTATGAAAATTTATCACTTTTTGGGTACCACTTGTTTTCTTTGACTGTCTAAATTGATTTCACTTTGGGGGGTGGTTTATTTTGTTTTTGTTTTCATGACTCTTAACAATCAAGTCAGGTTTTTTTGAACTTGTTAAATGAAACCTCGTGTCTACAAGAACTTGACATACGAACTAAGAATCTGTAGCTAACATTGCACCTAACGTGCTTATGTTCGACGTCGGTAAAATTCAAGAAGGTAAAGTGGCCACACAATTACACTAATTGTCGATCGCCAATGCAGCATCGGCATTGGCAGAAGGTGGAGTTGGGTTGCATGAATTATTCACCACGAAGTTTCAAGAGATAGTCGATCCCCACTGACGTCGAAAAAATATAGGAAGGATAGACATTGACAAAAGCCGTAAAGAAATCACTGATAGTCGATGAACAATGTGCTTTATCGGGGTTGGGGAAATCTAGAAGCACTAAACAATCATTTTTGTCTGCGATAAGCATATCACTGATCGTTGATCCCTGATACACTTTCGGAATCAAGACTTTTTGAGAGAGTCAATCCAGGAGCACTTGGGTAGGTTTACTGTCAATCACCAATCCTTGATACTTTTCGGTGTCGACAAGATAGGATCAAGTTTTAAAATGTGTAACTTAAGGAAAGTCTCGATTTCAGTTAAACATGAGTAAATGAAGACTTCGTTCTCGAGTGCCACATGTATTTATCATGTAAGGATTTCGTACAGCCTAGTTTCGTCCCGAGTCATATTAAGGTTCCCTGGGTCCTAGTCACACCTCCTAGTCAACTGTTCCACATCATCTTTGTACGGCAAGATAGATCGGCATCAGAGATTTTGGAAGAAGATATCAACGAAAGTGTTTGAAGCAGAATCTCGACCCTCGACTCACCAAATGGACTATTGAAATGATGGGATGTGTTATCACACAATTTGTACTTTGATAGAAGAGAAAGGTAAAAGAGAGAAAATTGGTGAAACATGAGACTAATACTATCACGTTCAACTCAATAGAATGTCCCTTTCTATTTACATTGGTAGGCCCAAGGGAAACTTCCCCGGTGACCTGGGGTTTTGAAAAGGAAATGGATAAAGTCTAGGTAAAAAGGTCCCCTCTCACAAGTCACCACCAATCAGAAAGTTTGGTTAAACAACCAATTAAGAGATAATATACCAAAAGTTTACCTCTCTGGAACAAAGCAACAAAAAAACTATATATTTGCAAGAGCCCTTACTGGTTAGCACTTTATAAAACCATTGACTTTCTTAGATGAAGTAATTTGTTGAATATTATGAAGTAAATAGGAATCTTATAACAAAAATGATTATAGAGCAATAATTCACATAAAATGTCTTAAACTTAGCTTCAAAATGACTAAAAACCATTTACCATTGGAATCATATGATTAGCATTTGATAGAAGCATCCAAGACAAGCTATAATTCATCCTTTTACAATTGCTTTATGAGCTTTTAATGCTACATTAAATGGTTGTATCTTACTTTAGTAACAACAACAACAAAGTTAATAATTTAGTCTATTCTAGTGTTAGAAGTAGTTAGTAGGTTGTTTGAAGAATGAGTTTTGAAGGTTGTTTGATAAAAATACTCAAAGGAGGTCTTAGATTAGTGCTTTATCAGGGAAAATGGAGTCAAAAAAGTGCTTGCAAAAGTTGAAGGAGAAAGATGATAATGGGAGATCCAAAGACAAGAGGAGTTGATGTAATCCAAGGCTTCAACCATCAAACCCTAGGGGAAAATGACTACTAAGGTGTAGGTAACCCTAGGCCTTAGTATATTTTCCTCCCTCTTTAAATCAAAGAATGAAGAAAGTGATGGCTAGGATGAAGTAACAAGTCCTAGGGTGTTGCAATGGCAAGGCCCTAGCAATGGATTCAAGAAAAATGACTCCTTGGCACAATCTAGTGGGTAGATAGAAAATTAGAACAAGGACAATAACATGTGCTTGATTCCCTAGGGTTTAGGCTAGAAATTTCAAAAGCATTAGCAAAATGAAAAGTAAAGATACCATAACCATTCAAAAGAAAGAACAATTATATAATTTTACTTACATTCACCAAGCATAATCTATCACATCACCTAGTTGTAGACTTTCCACCAAGAAAAATGCCAAAAACACCAAAATTTTCCTTCCTTCAACAAGTGTGCACTAAATTTCAGTCCAAAAACCCTAATTAGGGTGCCAATTTCAGTCCTCACAAAAGTGTGAGTGAAATATGATGAAAAAATGAGAGTTTAGATTCTCTATTTATACAATATCACTGACCTTTAATTACACTTTAGGTCAAAAAAGGTCGACATGGTGAGTTTACATCAAAAATACTATTTTACATTAAATGTCACAATAAAAACCCTAAATAAAGCATAAAAGGTGATATCCTTCCCTTTTAGGGTGACGTTAGGCCCTTTTACGACAACGTTGGCCTCCTAGAGCAAAACGTTAGGCCTTCTTGGGCCTAAGGAGCCTACCACATGTGCCACTTGGCACACAACTATCTCCAAAACCTCCCAAAGTGTTGGATGATGTCATGGGTGACCTAGGTGACGTCATGGGCCTTCCAAGGCCTACGTCATGGTGGAAATGGCATAACCCCCCTGGGTATAGGCCTGCCAGGCTGCCCCTGGTGGAACGTCCTCCTCTCTCTCCAGTGCAATCCTCTGATATGTCCCTTCCCGCTGATGGGGTCTCAGCATCCATATAGTGGGATTTTATCGCCATGGAGGTCCGAAATAATCATCTCCCCATGTGTACATGTCCATCTGGGTACCTGCCAGCAGGTGTGGACCTGCAACATAAATAGATACGCACTCCATGGGGTCTGTTGAAACAAAGCTTAAATTTTTCGTGCTTAAGGCCTAGATTTTTATTTTTCGGATTTCGGCTTTCTGAAAATAAGAGTTTCGTCATTTCTAAATTCATGATATATTTTATCAATTTTTTGGATAATGAACGAGAAAAAAAATAAAAAATTAGAAAAATATAAATTTCCCAACGCTCTTTGAAAAATTATTTAAAACGGGTTGTAATTCTAAATTTGCGATTTTTTAATTTAAACGTTAAAGAAATCGTGATTCAGGGTTTTCTGTAAATAGGTGTTTGATGCAAATTGAATCATGAAACCCCGATCCCCGATTTACTGATACTTTTAAATATTAATGAAAACACGAATGAATTAACTCTCTTTTAAGAAAGTTTAAGAGTTAAGAAAATCATGTCGCAATTTTGGGTTTCGGGTTTCAGTGAGATCATATCTCCTGTCATCATGTTTCCCAAAATCCTGAACTCCGAAAACCCGATTCACAGTTCACTTTAAATCAAACTATTTTTTCTTTGGTCCAAATTGTGATTAGTAAGTTAATTAAAATGAATTAAGTCTGGTTTAAAAAAGGGGAAAACCATCGCGATTTCACGATTTCGGGGATCAAACTTCATTGGTAACATACTTCTTGACATCAGGATTTCCAAAATCTCGATAGCGTTTAATCTCAATTAATTAATGTGATAAAAAAAGTTTAAATGTTAATTAAAACATCATGATTTCGCGATTTCACGATTTCGGCGATCGAGCTTTTTCGATGACATACCTTTCAACATCAAGATTTCTGAAACCCCAAAAAGTGATGTTTTCATATTTAATCTATAATTAACACTAATAAATATTCTTTCTAAAATAGGTTTAAAGGTATTATTTCTTTAAGTGTTCATTAATGATTCGTTTTCCGATTAAGTAAGTTTCTTGTTTTATTTGAAAACCCGAGAGCGCCTAAGTACGAACATTAAATGCATATCTCCGAAAAATATCTTCTGCATTAAGAACTTTAAATTCATGACAACTATGCAAATCTAGTCATGTTTTAAAAAGTATTCAAAGTAAACATTTGAACCTCTGTATTTTTATTTTAAGTTGAGCTTATTCATCCACTTTTTGTGACAGGTTTTCAAGTCAAACGCAGAGCCATGGCACCTAAAAAGGCACCGAAGAAAAATGAAGACACACAGGAAGGTGATATTATCTTTCATACTACTCCACACGCCATAAACTCCATCAAATTATGGACTCAAATTTCCGAATTGTTGGAGTACGAGATAAAGAATAATGACCCTGATTCTAAAAATCATCTTCAGGACATTGCTGAGTCTGAGCTTCATAAGGTTGCTGCGTGCCCAAGGCTGGTGGCATATACTGATATTATCGACTGGGCTCTGGATAAGGTAGATATCCCAACAAGGAGCATTCAGAACGAGCAAGGAGCTATCGTCGACTCATTCAGGCCTGAGCACATTCAAGTAATGTATAAACTCTCGCCGAATCATAAACACACATTTAATGCTGAATTTTTAGCTGAGTTTCAGAGAAAGGAATGTATTGAGGCAGACCAGACATATCCCGACATGATTAGAGGATGGGCGAGGTCTAAAGAAAATTTTAGGGCTGATACTCATGGGATTTATGCTACAGCCTCCTTAAACGAATATATGGTTTATATAGCCATTATGTTATGCAGACTTTTCGGGAGAAAAGATCCCTGTCACTTTCATGCAGACTAGGTACCCTTCTTAGAGGAAGTTTCAGAAGGAAATGATTTTAACTGGCATAATTTTTTTTCGGATAACCTAATGTAAGAAATTTTAAATTACAAAGCAGCCAAGTCAAAGGGACAACCAGTGTCTTTTTATATGTTTGCATACATTATGGATGCAATCTGTTTTATGACCCCCTTTCCATTAATGAATTGGATTTGGGGCATCTCATGTCCATAACCCATTCATAAATATCACTTAGCCCTTTGGGAAGAAAATGCTAAAGAGGCATTTTACGAGGTTTGTTATTTTGTCATTATTCCTATGCACAAATTATTTTTTGGATGCGAACCCCCTCGCATTTTTGATGCAGTCATAGAAATTCTTAAATCAGTTTCCGACTGGTTTATTGAGGAAATTTTTTCCTATATTAGGGTTTATGGCTATTCCATTTCCCCCCCACACACTCCCAAAATTCTTGCTATATAGATTGGTGTGCAGAGAAGTAGCTCATCAGATAGCCAAGGGCGGTGTTGGATTGGAATTAAAAGCACTTCAAAAAAAAGCATGGCCATCTTTCTCTCTTCATATTGGGAAATTTCCTTTATCAAATTTAGGCCATTCTAAGTTAGAGGCCAAGTCATTGGAAGAAGTGAAGTTAGTAAATATTGAGCACAGAAAATATGACCCCTACTAAATAATAAGTAGGCATTACATACATTGTAATCTAAAGGCATATGAACATGAAGTATCTATTTATGATGATATTTTTAAAGATGTTAAGTCTTATGAAGAAGTGTTGAACAGAGTCCAAGCCTTGCCACCTGACTCACAGAATGGATTCACATCTTTTCAAAGCCATAGGCGAAGTTGCCTACCTAAAAGTTTACAGGGTGAAATTTTGACTCCATCACCAGAACAGCAAGGATCCCCTCCAGGGTTTGAAACTAATATACAGGATAAAGAAAATAACAAAGGTAAGTTTAAAAATACCGATATACCTTCCCAAGATACAGAGAGTTCTCAAACAAAATAAATGAGAATGGATAAGGGAAAAGAGCCAGAAACAATTCCAGAAATCATGAAGAATGTTCCAGAAAAGATAGGAGGAACAACTTCAATAGAACTTGGTAGTCCTATCACCTCTTTAACTCCATTAAAGTCGACTTTTGGAACCCCCCATGAAGGAGTTTTATATGTTAGTGATCTAGAGCTGATTTCAAGAGATGAAATCCCCTGATCAGATTACTTTTTCAGTAAAAAGCGAAGAGTAGTCTTGAAACAGGAAATTCATCCAAGAGGAGAAGGGATGATTAAAAAGCATAAGGTTATTATAGATGGAAAGAAACTCAAGGATGGAGAATTTTCTACAAAATTAGTAGGTACAATGGGTGTTATAGCATCAGCTAATATGTATTCTGTTGGCAATTTAACAACTATGATTGAACAGAAGGATCAAACAATAATTCGATTGCAAGACAAATTAAAAGAAAATGAAAGAAATATTAATTGGGGAATACAAAAGGGTCTAGAATAAGCTAGACTAAAGGATATGCAAGAAATCCAGAAATTGAATAAAGACTTGGATGAGGAAAAACACTTAATATAGGTCACACAGGAACAGGTTCGAAAGCTGGGAGAAGAAAACAAACATTTGCAAGATAAGATTATTTCTATTACTAACCAGGTAATAGAACTTGAAAATTTCAAGACACAAGTATTGGAGATATATTTGAGAATAGAGGAAGAACAACAGAAAGTGTTCTTGAATCTGGAAGTAATCCAGAATTATTTTCAAGAATCAAATAAGTCTTTGGAAAATGTCTTCCAGAAAGAAAGGGAGGCAAAAGCAGCTAGAACAACTTTTCAAAAGGTAGTGGCTTTCTCATCAAAGGAAGAAATTGGAAAGACTCAGAAATTATCTATTTTTGAATAGGTTAAAAGGGACATAATGATAAAAGTGTGGGAATCAAAACTGGCCGAATATAAACGAATCACAAGAGAAGTTAATGAGGATTGCCATGGAAACTTTGATCTCATAGAAAGAGATTCATTGAACATCAGAATAGAGAACTGTTCTGGATTATTAGGCAAAATTAATATTGCCAAGCACCAGCTAAGGTTAAAAGAAGAGCTGGAGAAAATGAAAACAAAGATTGCTAAAATTAAATTGATCAATATAACAGAGATAAAAAAATGGATGGTGACTTCAAATCTAAAGTTGAAAACTGTTAAATTCATAGAAAGGATGATAGGAAGTCGGTTGCCCGAATTGCGGAAAATATTTTTCTCATTTGAAGCAAATGAGATACCCGATGCTCCCAAGATCTTTGTGAAGTTTTTAGGGAAATGCNTTGATGTGGAAAAAGGAAGTTCGTCAACGGAAGCTTAAAATCTTTTAAAATGTTTTTATCATTTAAGATTAGAAAGAAATTGTAAACGGTTGACATTATTTTTATGTAACCGAAATATTAGGAAGTTGGTTAGTCACCAATTTGATGAAAATGTATAAATATAGTTTCTAAAGGCTGAGAAAAGGCTTCAGAAATTTTGGAGAGAGACATTTTGTAATATCAGTTTTCAAATACATCAGAATATAGATCGCAAACGAGATTGTGGATCCTGCAACTTTGTAGCTATGTGTCTTCTCCCTGTTTATTATACTTTGTTGAATTTTTCCTTTAATGTTTTCTCTAACAAGTAATCAATTTGAAGTTATATACATCATTGATTTATATTTAAGATTGGTTTGGATGTCGAATGATTTATAGTTTTTCCTCTGAAATCGCTTTTAGTAATTTTAAGACCTGTAAAACTTTTGTTCCTTAATACTTAACTCTTGTTAGAAACCTCGTTTTTCTTTCATCATTGTTTATTGAAATATGAGATTCTTTCTTGATTAAAGCCTCGTATTTTTCTGTAGTGTTTATTTGTTGTTTACAATTCTCGAAATTGTTACAAAACCAGGAAATGGCCTCGAATGTGTTTACATTACTGTTTTGGGTTTTAAAATTGTTTTTCTTGTTCTCATCTCTGGAAATCTGAAGTAACAAACTGATTAAAATCCCTTTACAAATAAATAAAGTTTTATCATCCATGATTTTCCCAAGTAGTAGACAACCCAATGTTGAACCAGGCCTTCAGGATCAAACCAGTATTGCCTTAAATTTATTTAATACCATTTTACAAACAACAACTAACCGGGTTGAGTTAGAACGTTCATGGGCTGCTATTGAGCGAGACATTAGCATCCAAGAACAACAGGAAGCAAGACAGAGGCAGTTGAGAAAATGATTTTGCTTTAATCTTCCTTTGATTTCTTATTCCCAAATCATTCCTTTAAATCATTTATGGATGCCTTGACGGTATGCTTTATAGCCTTAAAGCATAAACTTAGGAACAATAGGGTCACAAGTCACAGGGATTATAGAAATGTCAATCACATCTAGTCATCAAATTTATTAAACATGTGCATAAAACCCCCTTCAACCAGACAAGTGCTCAAAGACATTATACAAGTCTACCAACCAAGTTTGGAGGAAACGTTGGGACATCCTATTGGGCTAATTCTCATTTGATGTGAGATGTTTCTGGGAGAAATCAAATATAGGCCATGTGAGTGGATGAGGTGGTAAGGGATTTCTGGGCAAGGGGTGCATTGATGGTAGGGAAATGCATGGATTAGATGTGGTTTCCTATGAAGAGGGTGAGCTACACCTATCATGGATGCAAATGTTTCCAAGCCGATTCATGTCTTTTATATTTTATTTTTACTTCTTTTTATTTCAAGAGACTAGTTAGGGGACACTACCCTGGCATGGTGACCAATGATGACAATGTTACCCACAAACATTTCATGGATATGAGAAGGTTGGCTCATGATGAGACCCCCTTTCTCTTAGCTATTCCACCAAGAGCCACTACCATGGTGTGGTGACCAGCTGAGTGGTAGTGTCATACCACTACATGTCCATGGACCTAATAGGCTAGCTCGTGATGAGACCCCATATCCTGCAACTAGGTCTTGATTTTATTTATTTTCCTTTTTTATTTAAGAGACTAGTTAGGGGACACCACCCTGGCTTGGTGACTAGTGGTGACAATGTTACCCACAAACATTTCATGGAGATGAGAAGGTTGGCTTGTGATGAGACCCCCTTTATCTTGGATATGCCACCAAGAGCCACTACCCTGGCGTGGTGACTAGTTGAATGGTAGTGTCATACTGCTACATGCCCATGGAGCTAATAGGCTAGCTCATGATGAGACCCCCTATCCTCCAACTAGTTCTTTATTTTATTATTTTATGGGTCCCTATGTTTCTTGTTGAGAAGCCTTTTATTGCTTTCTTGAGGATCCGGGCAAAGCATCTAAAGGTTTTTTTCTTTTGGATTTTATCTTTTTCTAGCTACTTTTACCCTTTGGGCCTTTATCCCCTTCCTTCCACAAGGCAAGGTACAACCCTTAAATATTTGGCCAACCCAATGCTTGGACCAGTGTAATGGGATGGATGAGCAGGAAAAGGATGAAAAGTATGGTGGGAGCAGACGATGGCCTTTCATGAATCCCCTTAGTGGCAACTCAAACCCTATGTGTACCAGCTTACTAGGGCATCATTTCATTCCCCCCAGGTATGGTCAAGTGGAGAGGTATAAGATCCAAGCACCCGTTATAAGAAAAAAGAATTGAATTCACATATTCAAAGGTTTTGAGGATCAAAGTGACACATACCATGATACCCAAACTCATTACCTCATGGAGCAAGATCCATCTCTGCTATAGGACTAGGCCGAGGTGATTGATGTTGTTGCTGCTGAAAAAGTGGAGACACTGAAGAATGAAAAGATGGGCCCTCTAGGGCAATGCTCAAGTCAATATGACTCTCAGTACTCCATTTCTAGGACCTTTGGGCCACAAGACATAATCTCCTTAGTTATCCCTAAGCTAGGGGATAACATCTGGCTCCAACTTGGGGACATTTTCTCATCATAGAGTGCATGAGAACCTCAACATCTCTGGCATAACTTGTGACCTTCTTGATCTCAAAATAATATTATCAGTAATCATTTGGGGTGGTGATATCACCCCGGCTCATATATATATATAATACAAAAATGTGAAAACAAGCATATGTACAAATGTGAATACAATATATTCTAGCATGAAATGCAAATGGTATATACAATGAATGAAAATGCCTACTTACCTGCACTTACCTATTGGCTGAATGCTAGGTGTAGTCAAATGACTAGTGAAAACATCCTAGCAATGTCTCACAATACGTACCTTTGTGCTTCATCATAAACCAAAAAAGTGATAAGTTATGCACAAAAATAACTTGATTTAGAGAATGTATCATATCATCGGAAATCATAAAGTCTAACTCATGGAGGCAGGTGGGAGGGATAAAATCATGCCAAGTCATTCTCTGAGGAAAGTGCTCAATCCACTTTAGGAAGGGATCGTGAAAAGTCAAAGGTTCACAAGAATAACTCAAAAGGTTTGAAAGATGGATACCTAGGACGTTCTCATAATATGAAGCATGGGAAAGGATTGACAAGAATTGACAACTCCTAAACCAATCTTTCAAAAAGGATGGTAGAGAAAGTATGAACAATTTTACCAGAACATCCTCCCCTCCCAATTCTATCTCACTTATATGCTTCAAGAATTCTACAACGTGAACAATTGGGAGGCCCCCTTCAAATCTTGGAGGATCGATTGACCATTTCATATCAAAACAAGTCGAGTATCCTTGAATACTTTTGAAATCAATAGTTAGATACACTTGTTCCCAGGATGCCATGATCCCATAACTTGGAAATATCATAGGAATGAGAGTAAGGTGGCATCTAGGAAAAGGTTAGTGGAGTCACCATATAAATTTCTTGAAATTATCAAAGGAATGAGGGAATCACCCTCAGTGGAGTCACCAGGTAAGCTTGTAAGAAAATTTCTATGGATAAAGGCTTACCAAAAAAAGTGTCATTTGAGGAATATTGACTCAGTGTTCCCCGACAATGGTGCCAAAATCTTATCGCGCAATTTGTACTTGGATAGAAGAGAAAGGTAAAAGAGAGGAAATTGGTGAAATGGGAGACTAATCCTATCACTATCACCTCAATAGGATGTCCCTTTCTATTTAGGGTGGTAGGCCCTGGGGAGATGTCCCTAGTGACCTAGGGTTTTGAGAAAGAAACAGATAAAGGCTAGGTAAAAAGGTCCCCTCTCACAAGTCACCACCAATCAGAAAGTCCAGTTAAACAACCAATAAAGAGATAATATACCAGAAGTGTACCTACCTGGAACAAAACAACATGAAAACAATATATTTTCAAGAGCACTTGTTGGTTATCACTTCCTAAAACTATTGAATTTATTAGATGAAGCAATTTGCTGAATATGATGAAGTAAACAGGAATCTTATAACAACAATTATTATAGAGCAATACTTCACATAAAATGTCTTAAAATTAGATTCAAAATGACTAAAAACCATTTGCCATTGGAATCATATCATTAGCATTTGATAGAAGCATACAAGACAAGCTATAATCTAGCCTTTTACAATTGTCAATGCAGACCTCGACCCTCAGGCTAAGATCCATGCAGGATCATTCTAAATCTACCCCTTGAGTCTAATTTACTCTTCGATTCCTCCACAGGGAATCCCACACACACACAACAGTGTATACATAGGTCCTTATAAGTTAGGCCTGCATGACCAAACACCAGGTGCTAACTCTTCCCACTTGACCACAATAAATTGTTCGTGACCTTTGTCGAATTGAGACTTCAGGTTTTGCGACTTCAGGAATCCTGTTGTTGAGTTTTTGACTTTTCAACCCCCTGAAACCTGAAATGCCAAGTTGCCGAAATCCTTGGTCACATCCTCCTCCACGTCCTCCTCTACAACTGTGTGTCACATTTCATGACTTCAGGAATTCTGGTGCAAAGACCCCCGACTCTTATCTTCAAAACTACCAAAATGCTGAACCCCGATGCATTCAACAAAGGATGGCTCCCCAACAAAAATTTTCGTCGATTCGGAGTTTCAGACTTCACGACTTCACGAATCCGGATACAGGTCTCCCAGCTCTCCAACCTCCGAAACCCCAAAATAGTCACAAAGTTTTGACTCCACCTGGCGACAAGTACGCCACATGTCTCCTTCGCTGTCCTCTATCTCTGACGCATATTCTTGCCACCTGTCACTCAAGTTTCTCGGTGTTTGGGACTTGAACAAGCCTCCGACAGGCGTTCCTCTTCCACTTCAAAAACTCGAACTTCGAAAAGTACCTTTACGAGATCAACGACTATAAGCCTTTGTTTGATCCGATGACCCACGTGATTTCGAGATTCTGAGTACCGGGAGTACGAAACTCTCGAACCCAAGATGCTACCTCCTATGTTTCCCGACACCCGAAGTGCTGAAAGCCTGAAATTCCACACTAAAATCCTATCGTGACTCGCGACTTTAGGATTTTCTCTCCACTATGCCCCGAATCCTTATCGTCAGGACCCCCGAAATCCCAAACTCTGAAATTCTGAAGCGCCAAAAATTCTACGCCTTGTCTTTACACACGATAATCCATTTTTCGATTCGAAAGTTTGAGTGAAGAATGGATTTGGCTTACACTCTGGATTTACAAACCCCAAAATACTGAAATGATCTGATGCTCCGCTGACCATGATCAATGGTCAATGTTGAATATTGAAACCAATGTAATGGGTTCTGTTATCTCCTCAAATAAATTGGTGGAGATTTTTTCTTTTTAGGTGATAGATTATGGTCCAAAATTTATTTCTAAATTTTTGTAGGTAGGTTAGAGAGTCTATTTTTTGTTGATAAACTCAGGAAGAACTTTTGATTTGGTTTGTTCAAGCAAAAGACAAAATCTCAGGTTTCGGTGGTTTAGGTGAGCCTAAAATGTTCTCATTAACCACTGAAAGCCTTCGTTCTTGGTAGTTAAGAGGGAAAAGAAAAAGCTCATTTAACTACTGAAAAGATTTCAATGGGAAAAATGAAAAGCCCATGCTTTCGCATGATCCATTTGTCAATTGGGGAAATCATGAATATATAGCCATTGAAAGTCCATGGAGGTGGTAAGGTATGCATGTTCTTGTTGTATCTATCTAAATATTGATACCCTGTTGTCCTTTTAACTGCATTTGTCATTTCAAAATTAAGGCTCGGCAAAGACATAGAAACTCATGCGTGTTTCCCAACTAATAGAAATGATTAGTCACGTAGACCCTCACTATCTCCAGTCACGATGACACAGATCCATTATGACCCCGACTAATCTCTGATTTGATCTCATTTATTATCAATTTGAATCCGGGATTCATTGTGACAATCTTGAGCCCGTGATTTCATCAAGCAAACGCATATCCAGAGACCATAATGTCATTTTTGTGTTGATCGCCGAGTGCAGTTCAAGTTCAGCAGATCATTATCAAGACAATTTTCATACCATCAAGCCAGGTTGAGTCATCAGGTAGTTCAAAGCCCATACTGTTTCAATTTAAATGTACATCTCATCGAAACTCAAAATTTTTGGCATGTTTTCAGTCAGCCTGTTGCCTTAATTCAGTTAGTGATTGAGCATTGCAATAATAACTCTAAGTCACTCTATCTCATTTATTTTTCTCTCATTCATACTCCCTGTCACCCTAAATCATAGAGTCTGTGTCTCCCTGGCATGAAGTTTTTACTAAATCGCAGGTACAGTCAACATTTACTAAATGCTGAAAGCAGGGCCAGTTCTAAGGGCTGAATTGGATGGATTTTGGTACCTTGAGGCTCACCCTGAGGTGGTCGAGTTCTTAAAGAAAACTGGAGTCTATATGTATTGTGAAAAATTGGAATATTTTCACCAACAGGTGTCTGAAACCTTTGCTATCTCATATGATGGAAGAACAACAACAGTGGGAAAGGAACATTTTGTGGTTGATGAGGCAGCCATAGATGAGTTCACTGGTCTCCCCAGAAAAGGCGATTGTTGGTTCAAATCAATTGTACCTTCAAACATCGAATTTAGATCCTACCTACAGCCTCTGCACAAAGATCTTACATGGAAAAAAGACATACCAATGTCTTATCTGGAACCTAAGTGGCAATCTCTCTTGAATGCAATATTTGTCTATATCACCTGTGAAGGTAGATACAACAGAGTCATGTTCTACCACTTCAAAATTTTAAATCACTTCACAGGGAGATCTCCCATCAATTTACCATTTTACTTGCACAAAGCCCTCACAAAAATGGCTAGGCAGGTCAAGGCCAATCCCACTAAGGTGGAAAGTAGATTGTCTCATCAAGGACTCATTACTCTCATTTTCAAAGAGTCATTGAAGAAAAGGCAGGTGGATTGGAATTACTTCCTCTTCTGGAATGAATTCCAGACTGATTGGAAACAGGAGGAGAAGGGTAAAAAAGTTTCCACTAAGAAGACCATTACTCCTAAAAGTAGTCATAGAGAATGGAAGGGTATCTCACCACCAAGAGATCCAATAGAATCATCCTCTGTTAAAAGAAAAAGAACCAAAAGAAAGTTACAGCTTGAGGGTGAACAGACCGAGGACCTTGTTGAAGGAAGTAACCCTTTAAACTTACCATATAGTGACTCAGAGCCACAACAAGAGTTAGAAGAGACACAAGGTAATGTACAGGCTGGACAAGTTGTAGACGATTGTTCCAACTTGCCCTCACCAAATCCCCCAGAGGCACATAGTCCACCATTGGAAAAAGCTTCTTCAAGAAAGCCTAAAGCATCTAAGGCACGAAAAATCAATAAACTCCTGCAACAAGTCTATGAAATGGAAGTCTTGGAAAGAGTTATTAAGAAGGAAAATACATACTTGACTAAAATAAATGAAGAACTTTTCAACATGAACCAAAGCCTCAAAGAAAAGCATGATAAGATCAAAGATAGGAACAACGTGTTGATAAGGGAGAACATGAAGTTGTACAGGCAACTTAGAATTCTGAGGTTGAAATTAAAGGATTCTCAATCGCCAACACAGGAGCACATAGGTTTGGAAACTCTAGCTAACTTAGCTACAACCATGGTAAATATGCCACAGTCTTCCACACAGGAAGTTGAAGTTCGAAGAGCTGCACGAAGAGGAGTTGCATCATCTAAAATATCTTGAACACTCATCAAAAAATCAAGGTAATCATTTTTGTAAATTTTGAAGTTTTGACAAAGCCAAGTTTTCGATGGTTTAGGCGAACAAGACGACTGTTCATTAACCACCGAAAGTAGATCTTTCAGTAGTTAAATCACCCAGAAGTCTTCTATGTTAACCACTGAAAGCCCGTCACTGCCAGAATGACAGAATTTTTTCACAAATCGAGGTTTTTCTGATCCAAATCATTTGAAAACACTCATGATGGACGGATGATGAATTATATATTTAGTTTCAAGATTCATTTTTTGTGCATAAGGATTAGAAAGGGTAGCCAATTTGGTTTTGGCACCTATTTTGGTGGAAACAGATTAGATTTTTTTTGCACATCTCAACAAATTCGAATTGTATCTCTTGGAAGAGTCATCACTCAGCCTTGGAAGGCTATTCTGCACTACACAATGACTCTACAAGATATGAAGACCATGAAATGTGGGATTGACCTCATTTTGGGGATCATTCCCTATCTTTTGCAAACTGAATTTTGGCTTTCTATTTTTAGCATATCTAATCCATGCTTTTAGGATCTCAAAACTGCATTGTAAAGCTATAAAGCTAAAGATAGAAGATGAACTAAGGGTTTGATTTTGAGTTCTATATGCTACTATTTTGTATGAAAGACACTTTCTTTAATATATAAGTCTGCAATCTTCTTTCATTTGTTACTGTCAGACCTTGTTTCATCTTTGTCTATGCTTATGAGTGGAATTAGTTCTTTTGTCTTTGTTTAATGATCCTATGGTA
>SNQJ01S0029923.1:137938-168666 GCA_010110895.2 Picea sitchensis
ATGAGTGGAATTAGTTCTTTTGTCTTTGTTTAATGATCCTATGGTAACTGTCATCTTACTTTTAATTGTTAAGCAAGAATCACAAGCATCCTTGGCTAGTTTGTTGACCCATCATATATATGGTTTTATGTATGTTTTGGTTAATTGATTAGTTTTCTTATCCATCTATTATACAAACCTATCTGACAATAACTCTTGAAGGCCTTATGTTGCATGATTATAGTTAAGACTTTCTTGAGAATACAATCCAAAGTTTAAGATATTCATCTTGATCCAAAACCCACACCTATTATTTAGAAAATAGTTTCCAAAAAGATTAATTTACCATGCATCTCTGACTTACAGCCTAGGAGAGTTTCCTGGAGTGATAACAGGTTCGTCCAACCCTTATCCACCCTGCAACTTCTCTAGATCCTACGGTCCTCGCGAATTCGTGAGTTCTCCACAGAGAATTTCGACCATTCGATTTCTTCCTCTGCATCTCTGTGAAACAAACCGGTGTTCTTACACTGGAACTTAACTTCTACGAGGTGACTTTGACCCCATCTCCTTTTGAACACTTCAAAGGTGCTAACCCTCTTGAGTTTTCTCTTGCAGCTCAAGCCTCGAAAGGACTCCTGCACACACTCCTTGAGGCAATCTTTCAAATACTTCTGGGTGTTTCATTTCTTCGACTCTATGCACTCTCATAAACAACAGTTCTTCACTCTTCAACCTTAGTTGGTTAATTCTAAGGTTTCAACTAGCCTATGCACACCTTGCACAACTTTTGTGCTTCACCTGCACTTCTGCTGGAATGAGAACAATGGTATCCCTCCTAATATTTTTGAGATAAAACTCAGAACTTCGTTAACACACACCTTGCGGATGCTTCACTGCACTCCTTGCAGGAACTCTCTCATGATGAAAAACAATTGAAACTCATTCTCTTTCTCTCAGACTTCATACATTCAACATGAAATCGTACATTCAACATAGAATAACAACAAAGGCATAACAGAGAGAATAAAACAACTGTAAGCATACCATTCAACAAATGTAAATAGTAATCATCATAACACTATGAAATTTGAGTCAAAGCTTCATATATTAACTCAAGTGCTCCTGTACATGGGTTCTTCTCTATAGCTCTCTGTTTCAGCTCTCAATGATGATAATGTTCATAATGCAATGATACAAGGGTGAGGGTGTCTATATCCATTTTCCCTCCTACTCTCTAAACTTTCTAATCTCTTAATTCAAATCTACCTACTTTCATTAATTACGTATAAATGCCTTTACATTTTACATATGGGAGTAACCTCTCCAGATCTATTTACAATATCCAATATATAAATGTAATTACGCCTTCTTCCTAACTATTACATTAATGCTTTTAAGTTCAAAATTCAAAACATTTCTTATGAAAATGTGCTTCTTTTCCATCTGTGCATCCAGCTGCTCCTTTGGCTAGGTGCAGTCTTTTGGCTTTGTACGATGCTCCTGCATCAATTGCTTTATGATATATTAATGCTGCATTAAATGGTTGTATATTACCTTAGTAACAAAAGAAACAAAGTTAATAAGTTAGGCTATTCTAGTGTTATAAGTAGTTAGTAGGTTGTTTGAAGAATGAGTTTTGAAGGTTGTTTGATCAAAATACTCAAAGGAGGTCTTATATTAGTGCTTTCTCAGGGAAAATGGAGTAAAAAAGTTGGCTGAAAAAGTTGAAGGAGCAAGATGATAATGGGAGAGCCAAAGACAAGAGGAGTTAATGGATAAAGTGTTGGTAAGACAAGGCTTCAACAATCAAACCCTAGGGGAAAATGAATACTAAGTTGTAGGTAACCCTAGGCCTTAGTAGATTTTCCTCCCTCTTTAACTCAAACAATGAAGAAAGTTACACCTAGGATGAAGTAACAAGTGCTAGGGTGTTGCAATGGCAAGGCCCTAGCAATGGCTTCAAGAAAAACAGCTCATTGACACATTCTAGTAGGTGGATAACAAATTAGAACAAGGACAATAATATGTGATTGATTCCCTAGGGTTTAGGATAGCAATTTCATAATCGTTATCAAAATGAAAAGTAAATATACCATAAACATTCAAAAGAAAGAAGAATTACAGAATTTTACTTACATTCACTAAGCATAATCTAGCACATCACCTAGTTGTAGACTTTCCACCAAGAAAAATGCCAAAAACACAAAATTTTCCTTCCTTCAACAAGTGCGCACTAAATTCATTCCAAAAACCCTAATTAGGGAACCAATTTCAGTCCTCACACAAGTGTGAGTGAAAGATGATGAAAAAATGAGAGTTTAGACTCTCTATTTATACAATATCACTGACCTTTAATTAAACTTTAGGTCAAAAAAGGATGACATGGCCAGTTTACATCCAAAATATTGTTTTACATTAAATGACACAATTAAAACCCTAAAGAAAGCATAAAAGGTGACATCATTCCCTTTTAGGGTGATGTTAGGCCCTTTTAGGGCAACATTGGCCTCCTGGAGAAAAATGTTAGGCCTTCTTGGGCCTCAGGAACCTTCCGCACGTGCCACTTGCCACACAGCTATCTCTAAAACATCCCAAAGCATTGGATGATGTCATGCATGGCTAGGGTGATGTCATGGACCTTCCAAGGCCTACGTCATGGTGGAAAGGACATAACCACCCTGGGTCTAGGCTTGCCAAGCTGCCCCTGGTGGAATGTCCTCCTCTCTCTCTCGTTAAATCCTCTGATCTATCTCTGCCCCCTGCTAGGGTCTCAACATCCATCTAGTGGGATTTTGTCCCCATGTAGGTCCAAAATAATCATCTCCCCATGTGTACCTATCGATTTGGGTACTTTCCATCGGGTGTGGACCTACAACATGAATAGATACGCCCTCCATGGGCTCATAAGTCACAGGGATCATAGAAATGTCAATCACATCTACTCATCAAATTTATTAAACATGTGCATAAAACCCCCTTCACCCAAACAAGTTCTCAAATACATTATACAAGTCTACCAACAAAGTTTGGAAGAAATACTAGGACATCCTATTGGGCTAATTCTCATTGGATGTGAGATGTTTGCAGGAGAAATCAAATCTGGGCCATGTGAGTTGATGAGGTGGTAAGGGATGTATGGGCAAGGGGTGTAGTGATGGCAGGGAAATGCATGGCTTACCTGTGGGTGCCTCTGAAGAGGGTGAGCTACACCTATCATGGATGAAAATGTTTCCAATCCCATTCATTCCTTTTATCTTTTATTTTTAATTCTTTTTCTTTCAAGAGACTAGTTAGGGGACACTTCTACGGTGTGGTGACCAGCGGTTGAATTGTTACCCACAAACATTTCATGGAGATGAGAAGGTTGGCTCGTGATCAGACCCCTTTCTCTTGGCTATGCCACCAAGAGCCACTACCCTGGAATGGTGACCAACTGAATGGTAGTGGCATACCACTACATGCCCATGGAACTAATAGGCTGGCTTGTGATGAGACCCCCTATCCTCCAACTAGGTCTTGATTTTATTTATTTTCCTTTTTTATTTAAGTGACTAGTTACGGGACAGTTCCCTGGCATGGTGACCAGTGGTGACAATGTTACCCACAAATATTTCACGGAGATGAGAAGGTTGGCTCGCGGTGAAACCCCCTTTCTCTTGGCTATGCCACCAAGAGCCACTACCCTGGCATGGTGATGAATTGAATGGTAGTGTCATACCTCTACATGCCCATGGACCTAATAGGTTGGCTCGTGATGAGACCCTCTATACCCCAACTAGTTATTGATTTTATTATTTTATGGGTCCTTTTGTTTCTTGCTGAGAAGCCTTTTATTTCTTTCTCGGGGATCCCCTGGCGAAGTATCTAAAGGTTTTGTTCTTTTGGATTTTATCTTTTTCCAACTAATTTTACCCTATGGGCCTTTATCCCCTTCTTCCCATGAGGCAAAGTACAACTCTTAAATATTTGGCCAACCCAATGCCCGGACCAGTGTAATGGGATGATTGAGCGGGAAAAGGATGAAAAGTATGGTGGGACTGGCTTATGACCTTTCATGAATCCCCCCAGTGGAAACTCAAACCTTATGGGTACCAACTTACTAGGGCATCATGTGATTCCCCTAGGTATGGTCAAGTGGAGAGGTATAAGATCCAAGCACCCATTAGAAGCAAAAATAATTGAATGCACATATTCAAAGGTTTTTTAGGATCAAAGTGACACATACCATGATACCTAGACTCATTAACTCATGGAGTAGGATCCATCTCAAGATGATATGGCTCTTGGTACTGCATGGATGGTGATGGATGGTGTTGTTGATGAAAAAGTGGAGGCACTAAAGAATTAAAATATGGGTGATCTGGCTCTCGGTACTGCATGGATGGTGATGGATAGTGTTGTTGCTGAAAAAGTGGAGGCACTAAAGAATTAAAATATGGGCCCTTCGGGGCCATGCTCAAGTCGATCTGGCTCTCAGTACTGCATGTCTAGGAACTATAGGCCTCAAGACATAATCTCCTTAGTTATCCCTAAACTAGGGGATAAGAAGATGTTTTCAACATAAGATACAATCGAATTTTGACATTTAATAGACCAGTTAATGCTTCATCTCACATTTCTTTCTACCTCATGCATCGATTGAACAACAACAATTTCAATTCAATGATAGGCCACATTACAACTCACGCAAGTGTCTTCAACCCACTATCCAATTTAATTTTAAACGTCTTTGAAGATCTGGAGGCAGATTTAATAAAACTACACTCATAACCCGAATTGAATGGTTGATGCGACAAGGTAAGTTCATATGTGTTTAAATATCTAGAACGATTTTGAACAATTTCATTCTCCACACAAGTTTGAATTCCATAGCATTCGAAGAAGCTAAGCAAGCATCTCGAGACTGTGTTGATCCTCATATTATCAAAACCAAGTTAAACAAGTTGCAGAGGTATGTGTTCAAGTTTGTCAGTTTGGTGGTCATGATTTATATATGCATTTGATCTCTTACACAGTCTCTAACTATGTTCTTGCTGCAGGTAAAATTCCATCGAGAAATCCAACCACCAAATGCTAGCCGAGAGCACTCACGCTAAAGGAAGCTAAAATAGGTGAAGGTTCTTCTCCAGGGACCGCAAGCCAATTGGAGAACGCTCCCAGGGAGGAGCATGTCATTAAAACATGAACTAAGAAAGCCTTTGTCCAATGTTTTATCTTCAGTGATATAAAATCAAGAACCATATGCAAAGCAATGCTCCCACAGTGGGGGGCGCTTCTCAATATAATCATCTAGGAAGAGTACCCGAAGTGTATACCACACAGTGACCTAGATGTAAGGGTGCTCGATGACCAGGTGTTCTCGAACATCTGACTGTCATATTTACACATGGTAGCCAACATAACCCTGGTTTTCCCTTGCATAAAGGTTTTGATGTGGCTGGTCGACCATATAGATGGGAAGAAGTGCTTGATCAACGATGAGAATGGTGGGTGTGTCAGATGTTTCCTCCTGATAGAGGTTTAGAAGTATTACAAGCTCAAAGACCCAGAGGAGAATCTAAACATAGACTTCATGGTGAAGTTCTATGAATTCCATGACACTAGTTGGTTTATGGCCTCATGGTAGAAGGAGGACAAGAAGTTTACCAACCAGAGCAATGGCTGGTATGGGACAATTAACTTGAGGGAGCCATACATCTATTTGATCGCTCTCATCTGCTGACTATATGGAGAGAAGGACTACTCCAAGTCTTCAAAATCATGGATTCCCTTGGCATACATAGTGGTGATCTCTGAAAGAAGCTTCAACTGGGGAGCGATAATTTCCAAACAATTGAGCATCTATGTACAATAGGCTCAGATGCCCAAAGAAGGGGAAACACCCGCTTTCCAGATGGCCTCGTACATTCTCAATGTTATCTACGTGAGAAATGTCTTCGCCAGCATGAATTTAAGATAGCATGTTGTGGAGCTCCTTGTTCACATTTATTTCAGCATACTCTGGGAGAACAGGTACAAAAAATCCTATGCACTCATCTGCGATGAATTCATCACTCGTATTCATTTTATTATTTTTAAAAAGGAATGCCCAAGGTTATCCGCAACAACCAAGAAAATGATATCAAAGGTAGGTCACTGGTATTTGGATGAATGTTCAACCTATATTAGGGTGTTCGGGGCCACCAGAGCATAGCATCTACTCCCCTCTCACATCCCATACCAACTCCTTGTGGGAGAAATCTATTATCATACCATCCTGCAGGGCTATAATGCCACACTAGTCAAGAACAAGAAGAGATCTTTCATACCCTTCGGTTTCCATGTGGGGTCTTATCTGGTAAAGGAAACTGCTCAAGACAAACAAGAATGGATGAGCCAACTTGAATTTAGGTTCCTGATAGGTCGGTTCTATAAGCATGACCCTAAAGACCTGGTCCCCCAGCATGCTTCACTGGTATCATCTTGTTGGCCATACACGCATGATAAATTTGAGGATGAAATTTTCATAGAGTGCGCTCAGGATTGGGAAGAGGTAGAACAAGGGATTTCCAACCGAAATATGACTAGGCTCAAGGCCATGAGGATGGATGAACAAGTGGAGACAATAGAGAAGTCATCTCAAGAGGCCTTCAGAGCTCAGGAGGAGATCAGAGTGACTGAGACTACAGAGGCACAAAGAAGAGGGTTGCTCTTGATAGAAGGGGAGTAGAGAATCATTGACCAGTTACAAAATGTTCATGACCTCGTATAGATTCCAAGGATCCCTGCTGACGACCCAATCGTAAAAAGAGGAGAACCAAGTGGCTTACAACCAATACAACTTGAAGAAATCACTGAGCCCGAAAACCCTAAAGTTCCATCACCGCAGATCAGATCACCAGGGGGAATTTCAACCCAGCCTGAGATATTGAGGACACTGGGTAGGAAAAGTGTACCTAACCCCTTGTTCAAATTAATAACCATATATGATGACAAGGAGAGTTCGTAGGTTTCCCTGGTAACTCAGGTGCAGATTACAGAGGAAAGGGAACCTGAGATAGAATCTACCCCAGGTTCCAATGCTCCAATTCAAAGCCTTTCATAGAGTGACTGTAAGCTAGAAAGTGCCATAGAGACTGAGCTACTTGACCTGCCAGATACCACAATGGACAACTCAAGGGATGAGCTAGGATCGGGAGGCCAGAAAGAGGAAGTTCCACAACAAGAAATCAACACATGGACAGCCAATTAACAAGTAAGTATCAGACCTATCCCTAAATCATCAAGTTCGGCCAATGCCTCACCATCTGATGCAAAAAAAATGGAGGTCAAGCCATCGGGACATATAGGATAAGTCTAAGAACTAATCTTGGAACTGATACATATGGCCAGAAGCCTGGGAAATAATATAACCTCGGAAGAACAACAAATCCCCAAACCTGTTGATGAGGTCATTGATATACAAGTGATCTCATATGACTGAAAGAGAAAATCCATCAATGAAGAGAACCACTAATAAGAGGAGGGTTACTTTGGATAGTTTGATTCTCATCACGACATAGGAGAAGATGCTCAACACAAAACATGCCAAGACATATGAGCTTATCGACGCAGGGATGGCTATCACAAATGCCACATTGGATAGAGAAAAAAGGGATTAAAAGGAGTTGGTCATTACACTTAAAGAATTGGAGCATCTGTGCCATTTGGAAAAATACTACCAGGAATACACACAAGCCACAGTGTTTTTGAGAAGTGAATTCTAAGACACCTATGCCAAATTCACGACTGAACGACACCTTTTCACTATAGGAATATCCAACTTCCAAGAAGACACCCTCATGGTGCTAGAGACCTGCAAGGACATGGAAAGGTGGTATGAGAAGGCTCACCAAGTAGTAGAAAGGATTGACTACATCAACACGGTTCAAAAGGGTGGAGACGCCGAAGAGCACGACATTCGGGTGTTGAGGGACAACAACATAGATTGGATTAGGAAAGAGGTCAAATACTAGGTAAAGATGACCTAGGAGCCTCAGCAGGAGATTCAAGATAAGTGGGCCGATTGGGAAAATAGATGGGAAAATATTACTTGGGAGATGAAATACATCGACCTCCCAGAATTCAACACACCCATGGACTTTGTCAACCTGCATGACATAGTCAAGCAACATGCATAACAAGACTCAACATGGACATTAGAGATAGAAAAGGTGGCGAGGATGGCGCCAGGTCAAGTACAATAGTTCATGGAGCGTCTGATTAAGGCTTGGGCAGTTTTGCAACAGCTAAGTGTTAAAATAGTCAAGTACATAGCACGGGCAGTAGAAGTGAAAGAAATTATTTCAGCCCCAATGGACCAACATAGGTTCCCATATGCCAACACATGTGAGGAACTCTTCATCAAGTGTTTGGATTATGATAAGAGTCATCCACTTCAATAAAACTATTTGATGATTCTTAGAAGACAGAGAGATGAAAGCGCCATGTGGGGATATTTTTTTTTACTTAGCTTGCACTTTTAATAGCTATTTTTAGTTAATGATTCATTATAAATAAGAGGATTGACCTTTAGAAAAGGGTCGATGGTTTTTGCAAAGACCCTCATTTTTGGAATTGTAAAGAACTATTTCCGAACTACCTTAATTGAGAAGTCATGTTTAGGACCGGAGACAAACTTTGGTTTCTCATCAAAGGCGTTGCGTGATTGGATTTGAGGAGGAATTACTTCCAAATTTATTTCATGAGTGAATGCTGTAATGAGTAAGAGTTTATGAATCTATTGATAAGTTATTTGTTTCAATATTCTTTGTAGTTCTTATTTCTAATGATGAGAGCAAATCATTGTGTTAATGTGTGATTAATGTTAGAGCTAAGGAAACTATTTTTCTTGCCATCATTTTATTGCATGTATGTTTTCTTTCGATAATTGTATCTCAGTCAATAATTGAAATACCAGCAAGTTAATGTATTAGTACTAGGCTATCACAAGTGTGAATATCTTTGTCTTCATGCTTGAGCACAAGAGTTATCCCAAGCTCAGCCTTCTTCAGTAGTTAAGATCCCCACTTTTACCAGCTAGTTTATACCAACAAACATCTTTTCATCAGACCTATCTAATAAAAGAAAAGAAAAAAAGAGAATGTTTGAAGTGGAGGAACTTTCATAAGAAGATATCATGTCAATCACTACGTAAATCCCGTCAATAAATTGGTCGGATCAAAAGATATGGAGAACCATTCCACCATCAAACGTTGTAGAGTCTAATTGCGCCTCTGTGGCGGGTTTGGCTCGTATTGTTGATTTAAATGGATTTATGGTTCCTCAACAGAATTGGCACTAGAAGGAGGGCCTGAGAATGAATGGATAACAATGTTTTTGAGATAATATTTCACATAGCCTACAGATTCAAAATATCCCACATGCATGGTTAGTCATTCTCAAGACAGCCAACACACACTGAGTACTCCTGAAATGAGTAACTCACCTCGGCAAGAGGAAGAAAATCTATTCCCTAAAATACCTTATGCTCTTCCCCACGAGGATTTGAACTAGTTAAGAAGAATCACAAGAGCTTACGCCTGACAAATTGGATCATTACCCTTAGCTCTGTTAATTCCTCATAGAAAACAAGTAAGCAGACCAGTGGTTGACACCCCCGACCAGGTTTTTTTTCACACAGTAGAAGATCTGATAGATTTCTCCCTCACTGATATCAAACATCCCCTTAATCTGATCCCCAAAACACCGGCTAGTAACTACTCTGATCCTGATGATTTTGAATCTGACAAGGAAGGGTTTAAATCGGATCGCTCAGTTTTAGAGTCAGACGACATGGAGGATAACAATGATCATAATGAAGAAAGGGGAAACCCACCTCCAAATAACCAACCTTGGTTGGCCAGAGATTCTTTGGGAATCCTCGGACGGGTACATAACCTCCCTCAACATCTAGAAAGGTTACTCCCAAAGTTTGACCCTGAAACCTTAGGATTGCCTGAAGACCACATTAAAAACTTCATACTAGCTATTAGAGTGATGAATTTCCAACATGAGGATGTAGTATGTGGTATTTTTCCCTATACCTTTGAGAATTTAGCCTCAACGTGGTATTTTAACTTTCTTGTAGGGTCCATAACTAGTTGGACAAAGTTTCAAAAGGGTTTTTTAGACAAATTTGCAGAAGAAACCACTACAAGAGCTACAAGAGCTTTAATGGCTGAACTATTCACCGCCACCATGAGTTCTAAAGAAAAGTTTAAAGACTTCAATTAGCGATTTACCACTATCATGAACAAATTTCAACCTAAAGCTGAACCCACTCAGGAGTGTCAAATTGATGTATATTCTAATTCTCTCCCTGCTTTCATTTCCATGTTTGTAAAAAGGTCTTCCAAGCATACCCTAGCTGAAAATTTTGAGGAAGCCAAAACAATTGAATTCCAAATGAAGGTATGTAAAGAGGACCAGGTCTCACTGGTTAAGAAGGAAGCTCAACCTCCACCCAGGAGGGGACTCTTGTTGACTAGACCCCTAGGAAAACAAATAGAACAATGTCCCGAAAAGGGAAGTGGAGACATAGAAGACCTACAACGGACAATAAAGAAATTGTCAAATGAATCGTAGACATGAAAAGAAGTGCAGGGGAAGGAAACCAAGGCCAAAGGCCTTATAAACCCTTTTTTAAGAGAAACCCACCGATCAAAGAAATTGAACATCCCCCGACCAACTTAAACATCAACCTGGGTAATGCAGCATCTGACTCTTTCTGTACCTATCATCAAGATAAAATTTTTGAAAGAGACTGTCCACAATGGGTGCATGCCATTAATTTGATGGCCAATTGATTCCTAGATGAAGTCTCCCTTACTGAAATATCAAGTGACTTAGTAATGAATATTGTCAATCAAGAGGAAGTTGACCCTTTGGAAGAAACAACAATGTTGTTGTGGGATCCTGACTTTTCAATGCCTTCTGGTGATATATTTGAGGTCCAAGAACCACCCACTGAGGTCTTGGTTGTACAGACCCTATGTAAGGGTCAATCAGTCTCAAATGACCTTGCAATTGTCCAAACCTTGAGAGGAAAACAAATAGTCGATCACCTGAAAGCACCTTTTGTCTCCCAAACAAATCCCATAAGCAACCATATACAAGAATCACCAAAGCTAGACTACAACATAGTAGAAGACTTGAAAATATTGAAGGCTAATGTGTCGGTCATGGACATGTGTAGAATTCCCCATCAAAAGGAATTTTTGCTACAAGCTTTGAAGTCAGTAAAAACCCCTATAACAAGAACTAACCAAGGGGAAAACCCATCTCCCACAGACCTAAAAAATAAACCAAATGTGAACACTTTCTCTGTAGATAAAGAAGGAAAGCCTTTTGTCCAAACTTTCCTTTTAACGTTTGAAGTCTTCAATAGAAACCTCCATAATTTTTTAGTTTACTCATGGGCATCCTCTAATATCATGCCATTATCTATCTGCAAGAAATTAAACACAGTCCCTCTCAAAAGTGATAAGCATGTTATAAAACTAGACAAAACTCATCTGAAAGTTATTGGAGAACTCAAGGATGTCATGATCAGAATGGTCGCAGACCCAAAATTTGTCCAAGTAATTGACATCATTGTAGTGGATATACCAAAATCTTATGGATTGCTACTTAGTTGATATTGGTCTGGAAAGTTGAATGGATACTTTAGCACATATTGGGCTCACCTCTAGTTTCCCTTAAAGGGACACGAAAATATGATTAGGATCAATAGGAAAAGGTATATAGAACATACTGTCACTGATTTAGAAGCCCTTAACGAACCCTCATCCACAGATTTCCCCATGCTAGGCAACTACTCCTACGATTATGATTTCAACAATTTCTCCCCTCTCTTGTCTGATGTACCTCTTACTCAAAACTCTGAAATGACTTTTCAAGAAAATATGTTGGTATCTGAGGAAGAAACCATCTTCTGTCAAGAAACTTTGTTGGAAACCACAGAAAAAATAGGTGGAGAGGAGGAAGTTAGTAGGCATGGAGAAGCTGATGATTTTCGCTCACAAGTTTGGACCCTGTACTTTGATGGGTCCAAATCACAAGAAGGGTCGGGGGAAGGATCTATCATCATTGACCCGAAGGGGAAATGAAATTTCCTATCCTGCAGACTAGAATTTGAATGCACTAATAATACTGCCAAATATGAAGCTTTAGTGTAAGGACTAAAGAAATTCATAGACTTAAACGTTAAACAACTAAAGGTTTTTGGGGGCTCTGAAATTATCATTAGGCAAGCAAATAATACTATACATTTCAACTCTCCCCACTTGAGGAATTATCAATAGAAAGTGCACATGCCAATAGAACATTTTGAAGCCTTCAATGTTATAGTGATTTCCATAACAAAGAATACTCTTGTTGATTCCCTAGCCACTACTGCCTTGAGGCTATCCCCTTTAGAAGACTATGAATCCTCCTGGTTCACTGTAGAACTTCTCTACAAACCATCAGTGCCCAACAATATTTCTAATTGGAAGGTCTTTGAAGGATATGAACAGATCATAAACTTCCTAACCAATCAGGAAAATTTTAAATACCTGGCTATTGACGATGAATTTTTCCAAGAGAAACTAGTAGAAACCAACCCCCATGAACAAAGAGGTGAAACAGATCACTCTAGTAACAAACCAAAGTCTCACACGATACCAAAAGGGGTAGCCAATTTGGAGAACCTATTTGACTTAAGGAAAATATTTAAAGGGTCAACAAACACAAAGACATGAAACTCGTGTCCCATGTATGAGACTATAAATATAGGAACCCCCAAAAAACCTAAAAATATAAATCTAGGCAAGACAATGTCTAAAGAAGAAAGGAAATCCTATCTCAAACTTTTCAAAGAATATCAAGATGTTTTTGCATGGTCCTACCAAGATTTGAAAAATTATGGCACTCGCATTATCCAACACACAATCCCATTAAAATCTGGAGTAAAACCCTTCCAACAGAAGCTTTGGAAGTACCACCCATCTCTGGAACCCCTCATGTGTCAAGAGTTAAAAAAATTACTAGATGCGAAAATTATCTTTCAGGTAAGACACTCTACTTGGGTAGAAACTTTTGTACCTATCACAAAAACATCTGGAGAAATCCACATGTGTGTGGATTTTAGAAACCTCAACAGAGCATCAAAAAAGGGAAACTACCCAATCCCACCAATGGAACAGCTCTTACAGACCGTGTCTGGCTCTGAAATTTTCTCCTTGTTAGACAGATTTCCAGGTTACAACGAGGTTCTAGTTTCAGAGGAAGACCGATTGAAAACTACCTTCTGAACCAAGTGGGGAACCTTTTCTTATAAACGCATGCCCTTTGGGTTAATTAATGCAACGGAAACCTTCTAGAGGGTCATGGACGTAGATTTTCGGGGATTGATCAACAAGTGTGTAGTAGTATATTTGGACGATGTAACTGTGTATTCAAAGAACAAAGAAGATCACATCTAACATCTAACCCAGATTTTCGAAAGGTGTAGAAAATATGGTATATCTTTAAACCCTAAGAAAACTATCTTTGGTGTCGAGGAAGGTATATTACTAGATCATATCATATCTCAAGCAGGAATCCACATAGACCTAGAATGAATTAAAGAAATAGCTCAACTTTCCTTACCCCACAACAAAAAGGCTATGCAATCCTTCTTTGGGAAAATCAATTTTGTGTGGAATTTCAGTCTTGATTTTTTTGAAACTATCAAACCCTTACAAAAAATGATCCACAAGGATGTTGAATTTAAGTAGGATGACAAACGAAAAAATTCTTTCAGCAATATTAGGACTGCAATATCTCAAGCTCCGGTGCTGTAAAGGCCCGACTTTAGCAAAGATTTTTCATCTATACTTTTCCCTCCAACCAATATTTAGTTGCAGTACTGACTTAGAAGGATGATGACAACAATGAGGCGTCAGTATCATTTATGATCACTAATCTCCAAGGGTTTCTATAGACAAATAATATTATGCGGTATACAAAACAGTAAAAAATTTCATATCTTACATCCTAAAAAATCACACCAAAGTCATTGTGCCTCATCCTGCAGTGTGATCCATATTCACTCAATAAGAAATGGGAGAAAGAAGAGAAAATTGGATGGCAGTTGTCCAATAATTTGATCTAGATATAAAACCTGCCAAACTGGTTAAGGGACAGGGATTGTGTAAACTGGCCGCTGAAGCCCAAGACCAAGTAAATGAAGACTTCAGGTGGGAAAATGAATTGGCATTATGGTGTAGTGAAGCATTATATGTTCCCCCAGTGAAGGAGTATTGGTATGGAAAGCTAACTTATCTCCTACATCATGGGACTTGCCCAGAAAAACTAAACCCTAAGGAAAGGATAACTCTCAGACTAAAATCAACACAATATCGCCTCATAAGTTTGGTGCTCTTCTGCGTAAATTATGATGGGTTACTTTTGAGATGTCTCGAATGTAAAGACACAGACAAGGTTTTGAATAAGCTCCATGATGGTCTTGTAGGTGGAAAATTTGCAGGGAATACCATCGCTCACAAGATACTGAGAGCCGACTATTCCTGGCCTACTCTGTTTAGAGATGCTCATACATACACTAGAAACTGTACAACTTGCCAATTAAGCACGGGGAGGGAAAAGAGAGCATTTGTCCCACTCCAACCAGTGGCCATATCCATACTATTTGAGCAATGGGGGTTAGATGTCATAGGAGAAATTGCACCGAGTTCTTTAAAACAACATAGATACATACTGACTGCTACAGACTATTTCATGAAATGGGTAGAGTCCATCCCTCTGACTCAGGTAAATGAAAAGGTGGTAATCCAATTCATAGAACAATATTTGATCACAAGGTTTAGTATGCCTTATGTTCTTGTTTTTTATAATATCTCTTACTTGTCTTTCACCCTGCTAACATAGTTTCCTCTAGATAAAGGAATCATAATTAGATACTCTGCAAACTAATATCCATAGGGGAATGGAGTGGCATAATCAACCAATAAGAACCTAGTGAGGATATTGAAGAAAACAGTTGCATACAATCGGAGGAATTGGCATTGTTCACTTCATAATTCCTTATGGGCCGATAGAGTAAGACCCAAGGAAGCTATAGGGAACTCCCCATACTTTTTGGTATACGGACAAGAATCCATTCTCCCAAACGGTTTATATCTTCCATCTCTTCATCTCGCTTAGGGATCTAGAGGACAACCCTCATCAGTTATTCAATGGAGAATTGATACCCTCCTCATGATGGAAGAAGAAAGGGAGAAAGAAAAATCAAATTTCGTCGCTCATCAGTAGATAGTTGAAAGGTGGTTTGACAAGCATAAGGCCAAAGAGAAGAGTTTTGAAGTAGGAGACTTAGTTCTGAAATGGGATAGGGAAAATGAATCGAAGGGACAATATTCAAAGTTTCAAAATCTATGGCTCAGACCTTTCTAGGTAGCTAAGAAAATTGGGGCAGGCACGTATCGGTTGCAAAATGTAAGGGGGGAACTCGACTCCCTCCTGGTGAATGGCCAGGCCCTAAAACAATTTCTGTTAAAACAAAATGTGTGTGTCTTCATGTTATTTCATTTTGTAGGTGTTAGGTAGGCTGATTGCGGAGTCCTTTATTTATGTTTTTCTTTTTTGTGGTATTCTTGTGAAATAAAGTTGTGTCTCGCAAGTCATTGGTTGACCTTAATCAATACAGTGTATAAAACTCTATTCCTGACTCATGCTTACATGAAACACAAGAAACGTTGGGAAAACTGTGTTTTTCTTAAAAGAGTTCTATATCTAATATTTTCGAATAAAAAACTTTGAAAAATGATGAAGTGTCTTCCTGGTGGTCTGGTAAAACCTAAAGGGAAATATGGTAAGTTGGAAAGGACCACATGTACCTCAATATAGAGCTAGGAAAAATTTCACCTTAACCATCTGATCTTCCAGATAACAAACATCCTCCTCTCCCACTCACTCAGGGCATCTCTTCCAAAATAAATAAATTATATAAAATGAGCATGAAGTAGGAGAGGGTATGTAGCGGAGAAAGGTCTGTGATGTCAGGGTGACTCCGTCGGGGCTATCGACACTCGCTGGCCATGGAGAGACACCACAACAAATGAATGATGATAACTAAAAGTCCTGGTGCGAATGAATGCTTTACTCAACTCTTGTCAAAAGGGGGTGCAGGTCATGGTCAAGAGGGATGAAGGTGGAGCAAAGGTTGAAACTTCATAGGCGGGCCCAGATTCACAAACCGAGGGAATTTTAAACGCAAGGATAGAAGAGACTTTGATAAAAAAAAAACAAGTTAGGTTTTTAACCAACTTCTGCATCATCTAAGCCTAGGGAAGGAACAAATATTCTGCTTTCGCCCAGTAAATCACCATTTTTTTAGTGCTCAACACACCCTAAAATCATTATGAAATTTTATCACTTTTTGGGTACCACTTGTTTTCTTTGACTGTCTAAATTGATTTCACTTTGGGGGGTGGTTTATTTTGTTTTTGTTTTCATGACTCTTATCAATCAAGTCATGTTTTTTTGAACTTGTTAAATGGAATCTCATGTCTAAAAGAACTTGAAATTCGAAGTAAGAATCTAGAACTAACATTGCACCTAAAGTGCTTATGTTCGTCGTCGGTAAAATTGAAGAAGGTAAAGTGGCCACACAATTACACTAATCGTCGATCATCAATGCACCATCAACATTGGCAAGAGGTGGAGTTGGTTTGCATTATTTAATCGCCACAAAGTTTCAAGAGATAGTCAATCCCCATCGACATCGACAAAATACGGGAAGGATAGACATTGACAAAAGCCATAAAGAAATCACTGATAGTCAATGACCGATGTGCTTTATCGGGGTCGGAGAAATATAGAAGGGTTAAAACAATCATTTTTATCTGCGATAAACATATCATCGATCACCAATCCCCGATACACTTTCGGCATTGGGACTTTTTTGAGAGAGTCGATCCGGGAGAACTTGGGTAGGTTTATTGTTTATCGCCAATCCTTGATATTTTTTGGCGTCGGCAAGATAGGATCGGGTTTTAAAACATGTAGCTTAAGGAAAGTCCCTATTCAGTTAAACATGAGTAAATTAAGACATTGGTCTTGAGTTCCACATGTCTTTATCATGTAAGGGTGTTGTACGACCTAGTTTCGTCCTGAGTCATATTAAGGTTCCATGGGTCCTAGTCACACCTCCTAGTCATCTTTTCCACGTCAGCTCTGTAAAACAAGATTGATTGAAATCGTATATTTTGCAAGAAGATATCAATGAAAAGTGTTCAAACCAGAATCCTGACCCCTGACTCACCAACTGGACTAGTGAAATGATGGGATGTTTTCGACATAAGATACGATCAGATTCTGACACTTAATAGACCAATTAATGCTTCATCCCACATTTGTTTCTACCTCGTGCGCCGATTGACCAACAACAATTTGAAATCGTCGATAGGACACGTTACAACCCATTCTAGCACCGTCAACCCAGTATCCAATTTAATTTTAAACGTCTTTGAAGATTTGGTGGCAGATTTAATAAAACTACAATAATAACACGAATTGAATGGTTGGTGTGACAAGGTAAGTTCATCCCTATTTAAATATCTAGAATGGTTTTGAAAATTTTCATTATGCACACAAGTTTGAATTCCAGAGAATCCAAAGAAGCAAAGCAACCATCTTGAGACTGTGTTGATCCTCAGATTATAAAAACCAGGTTAAACAAGATGCAGAGGTATGTGTTCAAGTTTTTCAATTCAACGGTCATGATTTATATATGCATCTGATCTCTTACATAGTCTCTAACTATGTTCTAGCTACAGGTAAAATGCCACTAAGAAAGCCAACCACCAGACGCTCACCAAGATCACCCAAGCTGAAGGAAGCTGAAACAGGTGAAGTTTCTTCTCCGAGGACCGCAAGACATTTGGAGTACGCTCCTAGGGTGGAGCCTGTCATTAAGAAATGAACTAAGAAATCCTTTGTCCAACATCCATTCTCTGGTGATACAAAAGAAAGAATTGGATCCAAAGTAATGCTCCCATAGTGGGAGAGTACCCAGAGTGTATCCCACACATCGACCCAGATGTAATCACGTTCGATGACCAGGTGTTCCTGAACATCCAATGGTCATATTTACACATGGTATCTAGAAAAACCCTGGTTTTGCCTTGCATAGAGGTTTTGAAGTGGCTAATCGACCATACAAATGGGAAGAAGTGCTTGATCAACGATGAGAATGGCGGGTGTGTCAGAGTTTTCCTCCTGACAGAGGTCCAGAAGTATTACAAACTCAGAGACCTAGAGGAGAGGCTAAACATAGACTTCGTGGTAAAGTTATATGAATTCCATGACACCATTTAGTTGATGGCCTCATGGTGGAAGGAGGACAATAATTTTACCAACCAAAGAAATGACTGGTATGGGATTGTTAACTTGAGGGAGCCATACATCTATTTGATGGCTCTCATATGCTGACTATATAGAGACAAGGACTACTCCAAGTTTTCATAAGCATGGATTCCCTTGGCATACACAGTGGTGATCTCCGGAAGCATCTTCAAATTGGGAGCAATAATTTCCAAAAAATTGAGCATCTTTGTACAACAGGCTCAAACACCGAAAGAAGGGGAAGCACCTGCTTTCCACATGGCCTTGTACTTTCTCTATGTTATCTGTGCAAGAAATGTCTTCGTCGACATGAATTTAAGATGGCATGGTGCGGAGGTCCCTCTTAACATTTATTTCAACATACTATGGAAGAACAGGTACAAAACATCCTATGCACTCATTTGCGATAATTTCATTGCTCGTATTCATTTTGTTATATTTAGAAAGGAATGTCGAAGATTATACGCAGCAGCCAAGAAAATGATAACGAAGGTACGCCATTGGTATTTGGATGAATAATCAACCTATATCAGGGTGTCTGGGGCCACTAGAGCATCGCATCTACTCCCCACTCACATCCCAGACTAGCTCATTGTGGGAAAAATCTGCCATCAGACCATCCTACAGGTCTATAATGCCACACTAGTCAAGGACAAGAAGTGGGCTTTCATACCCTACGGTTTCAATTTGAGGTTTTATCTAGTAAAGGACACTATTCAAGCCAAACAAGAAGGGTTAAGCCAACTTGAATTCAGGTTCCTAATAGGTCGATTCTGCAAGAATGACCCTAAAGGCCTGGTCCTCCAATATGCTTCAGTGGTATCATCATGTTGGTCATACACGCATGATAAATTTCAGGATGAAATTTTCAAAGAGTGTGCTCAAGACTAGGAAGAGTAGTACAGAGGATGGCCAACCCAAATATGACCAGGATGAAGGTCATGAGCATGGAAAAACAAGTGGATACAATAGAGCAGTCGGCTAAAGAGGCCCTCAGAGCTCAATAGGAGATCAGAGTGGAAGAGACTACAGAGGCACAAAGAAGAGGGTTGATCTTGCTAGAAGGGGCATAGAGAATCATTGATCAGTTACATAATGATCCTGACCTTGTAGATATGTCAAGGATCCCTGCTGATGACCCAATCAAAAGAAGAGGAGATCCAAGTGGCTTAGAGCCAATACAACTTCAAGAAATCATCGGGCCCAAAAACCCTAGAGTTCCATCACCACAGATCAGATCACCATGGGGAATTTCAACCCAGTATGAGATATCAAGGACACTGGGTAGGAAAAGTGTACCTAACCCCTTGTTCGACTTAATAACAATCTATGATGAGGAGGAGAGTTTTGAGGTTTTCTTGGTGACTATAGTGCAAATTACAGAGGAAAGGGAACATGAAAGAGAATCTACCCCAGGTCTCGATGCTCCAATTCAAAGCCTTCCACAGAGCGAACATGAGGTTGAAATTTCCCTATACACTGAGCTATTCGACCTATCGAGAACCCCAATGGAAAATGCAAGGGTTGAGCTAGGATCAGGAGGTCAGAAAGAGTAAGTTCCACAACAAGAAATCGACACATCGGCAGTTGATTACCAAGTAAGTGCCATACCTATCCCTAACTCATCAATTTCGGTCAATGCCTCACCAGCTGATGCACAACAAATGCAGGTCAAGCCATCGGGACATATAGGAGAAGTCCAGGAACCAATGCTGGAACAGATACATACGGTCGGGAGCCTGGGAAATAATCTAACCTAGGGAGAACAATAAATCCCTGAACCTATTGATGAGGTCATATATATACAAGCGATCGCCTATGACCAAACGAGAAAAACCATCATGAAGAGAACCACTAAGAAGAGGAGGCTTACGTTGGATAGTTCAGTTCTCATCACGACAGAGGAGAAGTTTCTCAACACAAGAAATGCCAAGACATTTGAGCTTTCTGGCATAGGGATGGCTATCGCAGATGCCACATTGGATAGAGAAAAAGGGTATGAAAAGGAGTTGGTCACTGCACTTAAAGAGTTGGATCATCTGTGCCATCTAGAAAAATACTATGAGGACTCCACACAAGACACGGTGTTTTTGATAAGTGAATTCCAAGATGCATATGCCAAATTCATGAATGAATGAGACCTTTCCATTGCAGGAATATCTGACTTCCAAGATGACATCCTTATGGTGCTAGAGACCTGGAAGTATGTGGAATGGTGGTATTAGAAGGCTCACCAAGTAGTAGAAATGATCGACTACATCAGCATGGTTCAAAAGGGCCGAGACACCAAAGAGCATGACATTCGGGTATTGAGGGACAAAAACATAGATCAGATTAAGAAAGCAGTCGAATACTGGGTAAATATGGCCTAGGAACCTCAACGGGAGATTCAAGAGAAGTGGGCCAATTGTGAAAAGAGTTGGGAAAAGATTAATCGGGAGATGAAAGACAATGGCTGATCCAGATTATTTTCAGCACAAAATGAGAGCAGAGATATAATAAAGAAATGCATAGAGATATCACGGATATCCAATAATATAAAATAAATGCATCAGAGATGCAACCATAAACACAGAGATACAGTAATACATGATTTCTATTAATGAAATAAATGTACAGAGATTGTAAAAATACAGAGTGAAAGACTCGCTAGAATGGTGGTAGCTTATCTCTGAGAAGATATGTGACGGCTACTCGCATTCGCAAGAAGATTATTACAATGAGGCTCTCAAGGCCTTTTTACAATAAATAGGAATGCCAAAAACCCTAGACATCCAAAAACCTAACCCTAGGAGATGAAGCGCCAAAAGTCATGTGGGCACTGTTTGGGTAAGTTAGTACATCAACTTCCCGGGGTCGTAACGTTTGCATACGATCTCCGTTTTAGGCACATGATAGCTTGTTGGAAAGGTATCATTGAGGATATTTATTTTGGAGGAAATATCAAAGGAACTTCCATATTTCTCCCCATTTTCCCAAAAATGTCGTTTAGGGCCTCAAAATGGCCCCGGAAGTTAAAAACTGCTAAAAATAGTAAATTACCAAAATTGCCAGAAAACTATTTTGAGCCAGTTGGAAAAGGTGGGTGGCCATCAATATTCACTTTGATCATTGAACTCCAAGAATTCAGCACACCCAAGGACTTTGTCGACTTGGATGACATAGTCAAGTAACATGCAACACAAGACTCAGCATGGACATCAGAGATAGAAAAGGTGGCGAGCATGGCACCAAGTCAAGTACAGTAGTTCATGGAGCATTTGATTAAGGCTCGGGAAGTTTTGCAGCGGCTAAGTGTTAAAATAGTCAAGTACATAGCACGGGCAGCAGAAGTGAAAGAAATTATGTTAGCCCTAATGGACCAACATAGGTTCTCGTATGCCAACACATGTGAGGAACTCTTCATCAAGTGGTCGGAGTATGAGAAGATTCATCCACTTCAATAAAACTATTTGATGATTCTTAGAAGACAGAGAGATGAAAGTTCCATGTGACAATATTTTGTTTTACTTAGCTTGCACTTTTAATAGCTATTTTTAGTTAATGATTCATTATAAATAAGAGGATTGACCTTTAGCAAAGGGTCGATGGTTTTTGCAAAGACCCTCATTTTTGGAATTGTAAAGAACTATTTCCGAACTACCTTAATTGAGAAGTCGTGTTTAGGACCGGAGACAAAATTTGGTTTCTCATCAAAGGCATTGTGTGATTGGATTTGAGGAGGAATTACTTCCAAATTTATTTCATAAGTGAATGTTGTAATGAGTAAGAGTTTATGAATTTATTGATAAGTTAGTTGTTTCAATATTCTTTGTATTTCTTGTCTCTAATGATGAAAGGAAATCGTTGTGTTAATGTGTGATTAATGTTAGAGCTAAGGAAACTGTTTTTCTTGCCATCATTTTATTGCATGTATGTTTTCTTTCAATAATTGTATCTCATTCAATAATTGAAATACCAACAAGTTAATGTATTAGTACTAGGCTTGTCATAGGTGTGAATATATTTGTCTACATGCTTGAGCAAAAGGGTTATCCCAAGCTCATCCTTCTTTAGTAGTTAAGATCCCCCCTTTTACTAGTTGGTTTATACCAGCAAACATCTTTTCATCAAACCTATCTAATAAAATGAAAGACAAAAATAGAACATTTAAACTAGAGGAGGAACTTTCATAAGAAGATATCATGTCAATCACTACGTAAATCCCATCATTAAATTGGTCGGATTGAAAGATCTGGAGAACCATTTCAGCATCAAACACTACAGAGTCTAATTGGGCCTTTGTGGCAGTTTTGGTTCATGCTATTGAGTTAAAGGGATTTAAGACCCCTCAACACAAGGTTATCCCCTTTAGAAGACTATGAAGCCTCCAAGTTCACTGTGGAACTACTCTACAAACCATCAATACCCAACAATATTTCTAATTGGAAAGTTTTTGAAGGAGATGAACAAATTGTAGATTTTCTAACTAATCAAGATAATTTTAAAGATTTGGCTATTGATGATGAGGTATTCCAAGAGCAACTCAAAGAAATCGATTTCCACGAACAGAAGAAGGGAACAAATCACTCTAATAATAAACCAAGGTTTCACACGATACCGAAAGGGGTAGAAAATTTGGAAAACCTTTTCGACCTAAGGGAAAGATTTAAAGGGTCAAAGAATACAAAAATAGGGAGTTCACGTCCTATATATGAGACTATAAACCTAGGAACCCAGGAAAACCCTAAGAATGTAAATCTAGGTAAAACAATGTCTAAATAAGACAAGAAAGCTTATCTCAAACTTTTTAGAAAATATCAAGATGTCTTTGCATGGTCCTACCGAGAATTGAAAACTTATGACACTCGCATTATATAACACACAATCTTGTTAAAATATGGATTAAAACCCTTCCAACAAAATCTCAGGAAGTACCATCCATCCCTAGAACCCTTGATGTATCAAGAGCTAAAGAAATTGTTAGATACTAAAATTATCTTTTAGGTTAGACACTCTGCCTGGGTAGCTGATTTGGTTCCTGCCAGGAAAATTTTTGGAGAGATCCGCATGTGTGTAGATTTCAGAAACCTTAATAGAGCATCAGAAAAGGATAACTACCCCGTCCCACCCATGGAATATCTCTTGCAGATCGTGTCTGGCTCTGCAATATTTTCACTTCTAGATGGTTTCTTAGGTTATAACCAGCTCCTAGTTTCAGAAGAAGATCGATTGAAGACTACATTTCAAACCAAGTGGGGAAATTTTTCTTATAAACGCATGCCCTTTGGGTTGATTAATGTAGGGGCAACCTTCCAAAGGGCCATGGACATAGCTTTTTGAGGATTGATTAACAAATGTGTAGTAGTATATTTGGACAATGTGATTGTGTATTCAAAGAGAAGAGAAGACCAGATCCAACATCTAAACCAGATTTTCGAAAGGTGTAGGAAATATGGAATATCTTTAAACCCTAAGAAAACTATCGTTGGTGTTTAGGAAGGGAAACTACTAGGTCATATTATATATCAAGCAGGAATTCATATATATCCTGAATGGATAAAGAAAATATCTTAGCTTCCCTTGCCCCATAATAAAAAGGCTATGCAATCCTTCTTTGGGAAAATTAACTTTGTGAGGAAGTTCACGCGCGATTTCGCTGAAATTGTCAAACCCTTACAAAAAATGATTCATAAGGATGCATAGTTTAAGTGGGATGATGAGTGAAAAGATGTCTTCAACAATATCAAGACTGCAATCTCTCAAGCTCCAGTGTTGCAAAGTCCTGACTTTAGTAAATATTTTTTCATCTATACTTTCATCTTCAACTAGTCCTTAGCTTCAGTATTGACCCAGAAGGATGATGACAACAATGAGGCATCAGTATCATTTATGAGAGATAATATCCAAGGATCCAAATTGAGCTACCCTTCTATAGACAAATAGGATTATGCGGTATATAAAGTAGTAAAATATTTCAGATCTTACATCCTAAAAAATCACACCGAAGTCATCGTGCCTCATCCCGTAGTCTGATCCCTATTCACTCAACATGAGATGGGAGAAAGAAGCGAAAATTGGATGGAAGTTGTCCAATAATTTGATCTAGATGTAAAATCTTCCAAATTAGTTAAGGGACAAGTATTATGTAAACTAGCCGCAAAAGCCCAATATCTAATAAATGAAGACCTTGGGTGGGAGAATGAATTAGCATTATGGTGCAATGAAGCTTTATACATTCCCTGAGGGAAAGAATCTTGGTATCGAAGCTTGATTTACCTCTTACATCATGGGACTTGCCCAGAAAACCTAATCCCTAAGGAAAGGAGAGCTCTCAAGCTAAAATCTGTGCAATATCACCTCGTAAATTTAGTACTTTTCCATGTAAATTATGATGGAGTACTCTTGAGATGTCTTGAACATGAAGATGTAGAAAAATTTATAAGGGAGCTCAATGATGGTCCTGCAGGTGGACACTTTGTAGCAGATACCACAGCTCAAAAAACATTAAGAGTCAGTTATTACTAGCCTACTCTATTTAGGGACACTCATACATATGCTAGAAACTATAAATCTTGTCAAATAAGTATTGGTAGATAAAAGAGGCCAGTTTTCCCACTCCAACTAGTGACCATATCCAGACCGTTCGAGCAATGGAGGTTAGATGTCATAGGGGAGATTACTCTGAATTCTTCAAAATAACATAAATATATACCGACTGCTACAAACTATTTTACAAAATGGGCAAAGGCCATCCCTCTGACTCATGTGAATGAAAAGGTTGTAATCCAATTCATAGAACAACAATTGAACACAAGGATTGAGATGCCTTCCATTCTCATATTTTACAATGATGCCTACTTTTCTTATACTTTATTAATAGAGTTCTCTCTAGACAAAGGAATCATAATAAGATACTCTTCAAACTACTATCCACAATGAAATGGGGCGATAGAATCAACTAATAAGAACCTGGTGAGGATCTTGAAGAAAACAATCGCAAACAATCAGAGGAATTGGCATAGCTTGCCTCATAATGCCTTATGGGAAGATAGAGTAACACCCAAGGAATCTATAGGAAACTCTCCATACTTTATGGTATATAGATAAGAAGCCATTCTCCCAAATGGGTTGTATCTTCCATCACTCCAGCTTGCTCAGGATTCAAGAGGACAACCCTCATCAATTATTGAACAATGAATTGATACCCTCCTCATGCTTGAAGAGGAAAGGGAGAAAGAAAAATATAATTTCACCGCTCATCAACATATAGTTAAATGATGGTTTGACAAGCATAAGGCCAAAGAGAAGAGTTTTGAAGTAGGAGACTTAGTCCTGAAATGGGATAGAGAAAACAAACCGAATGGAAAACATTTGAAGTTTAAAAATCTATGGATCAGACCTTTCTAGGTATTCGAGAAAAGTGGGATAGACACGTATCGGTTGAAAAATATGAGGCGAGAACCCGACACCCTCCCAATGAATGGCCAAGCCTTAAAACAATATTTCTGTTAAAAACAAAGTATTTTTCATGTTTCTTTTAGAACATATTCTGATTAGGATAAATGTGTAGGCTTAGGGTAGACTGATTGCATATTACTTTTTAATTTTGTCTTTTCTTTTGCTTGGTATTTTCCTGTAATTAAGTTATTTTCTGTAAAGAAGTGGTTGAATTTAATAAATATGGTGTAGAAAACTTTGCTCCTAACTTACGCTTATGTGAAACATAAGACACACTGGGCAATTACAAATTTCTTCAAGGAGATCTCTATCTTGTCTTTGCAAAACAAGCAACCTTGGTAAGTGATGAAATGTCTGCCTGGTGGTCTGGTAAGGCCCAAAGGGAAAGATGGATAGTTGGAAAGGATCACATGCACCTATAGAAAGAGCTAGGAATAATTTCACCTTAACTATTTCACCTTGCAGATAACATACATCCTCCTCTCCAACTCACTTAGGCATCTCTGCCAGAAATAAATCAATTATATTAAAATGAGTGCAAAGTTAGAGATGGTATGCAGATAACTTCAACGAGGCTATGGATGCTCACTATAAGTGGAGCAAGGTCTGTGACGTCGAGGTGACTCGGTCGAGGTTATGGATGCTCGCTGGTAGCAGAGCAACACCATAGTAAGGGAATAATGATAACTAAAATGGCCTCGAGCTAGTGAATTTTTTACCCAACTTTTGTCAAAGAGGGGCATGGGTCATGGTCTAAAGGAGCGAAGGTGGAAAAAGGGATGAAATCCATAGGTGGACCCTGATTCACAAACCTGGGAAGTTGTACACACACGGATAAGAAATACTCTAATGGAAGCGAATCTAGTTAGCTTCTTAACCATATTTTTCACAAGTTAAGCCGAAGGAAGGAGTAGAGATTTTTTTTTCACCCTGAGAATCTCCATTTGTTGAACGCTCAACACACCCTAAAATCTTTTATGAAATAATTTTTCTCTTTTGGGTACGACTTGTTTTCTTTTGTTCTTCTTTATGAATTGAGTCCGTTGTGTAGGGATCATTAAGTTCATTTCCATCTCTCATCATCGATCAAGTTGGATTTATTTGGACATGTCAAAGTGAAACCTTTGTATCTAAAAAAAAACTTGGCATTTTAACTAAGAATTCACAACTAAAATTGTGACCCACGCGCTTATCTTCGACATCGAAAAAATACAAGCAGTAAAATGACCACATAGTAACAATAATCATCGATCACCAATGTATCATCGACATCGGTAAAAAACAAAGTAGATCTATGTTTATTGTTTGCGAAGAATTTTCAGGAAATTGTCGATACCCCATCGACATCGGAGAAGTATGGAAGGGTAAGATACTAACGTAGGCCATAACGAACCTCCGATAATCGATTACTAATACATTTTTCAGACTCGGTGAAATTCCAAAGATTTAAATGGTATAAGTTTTCATGTTGATACATTGTCGATCACCGATCACCGATGCATTTTATACATCATCAAGTTTCGAGGGGGGTAATTCGGGAACACTTGTTTAAACACATCGTCTATCATTGATCCTCGTTACTTATTCAACACTGACAGGGTAGGAATTTTTTTTCGAAGCACATATCTAACGAAAATTCCTGATCTCGAATAAACTCTTAGGTGAAGGAGATAAATTTAAAACTCCATGTGTCTCTGCTGTGTAGGCACTTCGTACGACCTAGTTTCATCCCGAGTCACTTCAGTTTTCTCTATGTCCTAATTACACTTCCACATTAGCATTTCCAAATTAGTGTTGTACAGAAAGATGGATCGACATCAAAGATTTTTCCAAGAGATATCAATGAACATTTTCTAAGAAAAAACTCTGACCTCTGATTCACCCATTTAAATTAGGGAAATCATGGGATGTTTTCAACACAAAATAAGATCGGATTTCGTCATTTAATAGGTCAATTAATGTTTCACTCCACATACGTTTCTACCCTGTGCATTGACCAAATAAAGGGAATTTGAAATGGCCGATGAACCACAATATAGCCCGCTCCTGCATCACCAACCTACAACTGCATTTAATCTTGAGCATAATACGAATCTTGGTGACAGATTTTGTAAAACCGCACTTATGCCTTGAATTGAAGAATCGATGCGACAATGTAAGTATTCTCTGTGTTTAAATCACTAAGACAATTTTTAACCCCAACATTTTGCACACAATTTTCTCATTTCTAGAGCAGTCCAAGAAGCGAAAAGAGCGTCTCACTAGTTGCACTTGATTCTCAGAATTTCAAAATCAAGTTAAGCTAGTGTCAAGAAGAGGTATGTGTTGATTTTATCATTTCAGTGGTCACATTTTATTTATATATCAGTATTCTCTCTACAACATGGTGTCTAACTCTTCTCTCTTTGCAAAACAAATTCCTCCAAGGAATCCAATGACCAGACACTCACTAAGAGCATCGAAATTGAAGGAAGCAGAGGTCGGTGAAGGATCTTCTCCCAGCGCTACAAGGCATATGGAATTTTCTATGAGAGTGGAACTGGTCATCAAAAAGTCAACTAAGAGGGAATTTGCTTAGCCCCCTACTTTTTTCGATACAGAAGTAGGCATTGGGTCAAAGATAATTCTCCCACAATGGGGATATTTGTTCAACAAAATTAACCGAGAAGATTAACCAAAATTTATTCCCCATAGCGACTTGAATTTAAGGGCGCTCGACGACCAGGTTTTTCTGAACATACGATGGTCATTCTTGCATATGGTAGCATTCCAAACCCAGGTCTTGCCCTGTATTGAGACTCTGGGTGGTTAATCGATCATACAGATGTGATGAAGTTCCTAGTCAATGATGAGAATGGCGGATGTGTTAGTTTTTCTCTCTCAACAAAGGTCGAGAAATATTACAAGATCTGGGACCTGGAGGAGTGGGTAAACATGGATTTAATAGTGAAGTTCTATGAGTTCCATGACACGATCTGATTAATGGCCTCTTGGTGGAAGGAAGTAAAACAATTCACAAATTGGAGCAATGGTTGGTATGGGAAAACAAGTCTAAGGGAGCCATACATCTATTTAATGGCTCCAAGATGTCAATTATATGGGGAGAGATATTGTGCTAAGTTCTCGGAGGCATGGATTCCCCTGGAATACACTATGGCCATCTTCGGGAGTAGCTTCAACTGAAGAGAAATCATTTCTAAACAATTGAGCACCAACATATTGCAGGCTCAGACACCAAAGGATACTGCATTCATACCCTATGGTTTCCATGCAGGTTTTTTCATAGTGAAGGATACTGCACAAAATAAACAAGAGCGTTTGAGCCAATTGGAATACAGATTCCCAATAGGACGATTTCACAAGCATGACCCTAAAGGCCTAGTTCTTCAACATGTGTCACAAGTCTCTTCCTGCTGGCCATATGCACATGATAAGTTTGAAGACGATATATTTACAAAATGTGCTCAGGACTAGGAGGAGGTAATACAGAGAAAATCTAACCCAAATATGACTAGGTTCAAAGCTATGAGTATGGATGAGCAAGTTGAAATGATAGAATAGATGGCTCAAGAAGCCCTCAGGGTTAGAGAAGAAAACAAAGCAAAAAAATCTACAAAGACAGAGAGGAGGGGGATTTTGTTGTTAGAAGAATCCCAAAGAGTCATACAATGGTTAGAAAATGATCCTCAACTATTAGAACCTGTGAGGATCACCCCAACCGACCCAATCAATGTCAGAGAGGAGCTAAAAGGCTAAGAATCAACCCCAGGTGAGGAAATCGTTGATTCAGAAAACCCTAGAGTTTCGTCACCACAAGATAGATCACTAGTGACTATTCCAACCCAACATGATATTCCAAGAAGACCAGGTGAAATGGGTGTTTCTAACACCCTCTTTGATTTAATTACTATCGATGATGATGAAGAGACCTCAGAGGTCTCGCTTATAAATCCAATACCAATCACGGAGGTGAAAAAACTAGGGGAAGCATTTGTGACAACCATCGATGCTTCGATTCTAAACCCTCTATAGGGCGAACATGAGGCTGAGAGTACCCTAGATACTAAATTTATCGACCTATCGGGAACCCCAAAAGACAGCTCCAAGGATGAGCTAGGTTCTGGTGAACAAGAAGAGGAATTGCAACAACTAGAGATTGGCACCTCAATAATGGATCACCAACTAAGTGTTGAGCCTGTGATTGTCTCTCCAATTAAGGTTGATACCCCACCATCCGTTGAACACCAGATGGAGGTCGATCCATTAGAACATATAGAATTTTCCCCTATCAAAGAAGTACAAGAGTCATTCCTACAGAAAATATATATGGTAGGAAGCGTAGGAAACACTCTAACCTGGGGTGGCCAACCGTTATAACCCTAAATTGCACCACACATGCTTACCTGGCATCAGGCCAACTCATATCCCTTCATTTCCAAAACATCCGCTGAACAACCTTTGTGAAAATCCTCTTGGGTAAAGGCACACGCGCCCTAACCCACTACTGCATGTATGTGAACGTTGGCAGGCCTACTACATCCCGCATTTACCTAACAAAACACAAAAATAGGAAAGTTACCGACGGGACAAAATCTATGGGTCAGTTAACTAAAACTCTCGGCCATGCATGGCCGAGAGTTCGTCCAAAACCCTAGCTCCTTCTAGCCTATAAAAGAAGGGGTATGGGTACTATTTGGAGAAGGAAAATTATAGCAAAGAAACTCTGCCCATTTGCCAAATCCATTGTCCCAACCCTTTAGCCTTTCCTCAAGCCTAAGGAGAATTAATGCAAAGAAGTTGGAGGACAAAAGAAAAGGAGGAGCCCAGGATCAGGATCAAGGAGCGGTGGCTGGTCTCGACTTTGATTGTAAGTTGATTCATTTTGAAAATAATAAAAG